>ML807349.1:180179-199665 GCA_009831015.1 Picea engelmannii
CTGTTTTGCTTCTGTTTATGATTCCATAGGAAATGCTCAGTTTTGAGTTAGTCATCAGGATTCAAATTCTTAGAATAGGTGTGTGCTTTATTTTTAGGATAGCATTCGAATAAAGACTAGACGCTTGCCTGCACATACTGTGTCTCAGCTCGAAGTATACCAACCCTGGTTTGACAATTTAGTGATTCAGGACACTTAAAAGCTACAATTTAGCAGCCTGACAGGGGTTGTGGCTGCTGCCAGAGACAGGATCAGACCACAGTGCGAAGTAGAGGATGTCGAGACCATGGTGGCTCGGACTGGTGATAGTGGGTTAGGAGGTGGAAACTCTCCTGTGGTGACAACCGTAGTGGGAATTGAAGAATTCCTAGAAGGAGTAACAACATTTGTTTCCATTGCTACATGCAACACTATCTGGCACTCATAGAGATGAATTAGTACAATGGTGGGTGCCAAAATATCAGTGGTGGAGGTTTCAACCAGACCAAAATATTTCCCTCCAAGGTCTAAAATGGTCGATTCCTCTGGATGTTGGTCGGGCACAATTTCTTGTGACCCAGTCACTTCAAAAGACCCTTGTTGGTCTACCTTTCACCTTAGTGGTGGTGGGGGTGGCTCCAGTGTAACCGGTGGCAGGCCAAGAAGCCTTCGTGACTGGCATAGCTCATGATCCTCCTCTGTGTGAGAAGATCAAAGACACTCTAGGGCATTCTATTCATTCAAAAACAGCACACACTAAAAAATTCCCTATAAGATAAGACAGGAAAACACTAAATTAATTGGAAGAACAGTTACACCAACCAACACTAGAGCAACTTACCGGTGCAAGTGCAACTCGAACACGGAAGCACCCTCTGGGTATACTCTGCAAAGTGTGGCCCGATGTCTATCCTAAGTACCACGGTATACCCTCATAATCACCTGTGTATGTCCCTAAAAAAGATAGGCAACTAGGTTGCCAGCGCGCGAACAGTCACCAGGCGGGTACAGTCAAAAGTCGGGTAGACCACAATGAGTAGGGTATCGAGCTCGAAATATGTCAAGGGTATAGAGAGAAAGTAGTCTGGAAGACAACTGAGGACCTCGAATGGATTTGAGACCCACGAAGCTCCATGGAAAATGCAATGGACGAAATCCCAAGACAAGCCCTCTATATGTGTTCTCCACTACGATTGGTCTAGATTTGGAGGGGTTATCTCCGCTACCTTTCCACACGCGACCTAGTGTTTAGCCCCTATGTTAGAGGGGGTTCCCAGATAAATTTCACGATACTAGACTTGGATACTCCCTAACTCAGACTCCAATGTTTGATTTAAATGTCCTTGAAGAGTTTCCTCTCCAACCTAATCCAAGGCCCTAATCCTAAACTAGTTGGTTAACTCTACAAACATAAAATTCTAATGAATTTTAGATTTAACATTAATTTTATGGCTTGTCTTATGTCAAAGGGTATGAAAGTGAAACTAGTGATGTTTGAAAGACGAAAGTAAAAATGAACAGAAATATGGAAACAAAAACCTTCACTAAACCCAAATTTTCACCAATTTTTTAAAATTTTCTAAGATCTTTTGAATAACAAACTCAAAGCAGGATTTCACTCAAATACGAGCTACTTACGATCTAAGTAAACTATCAAGAACTTATGAAAGCAAAGACTTTTCCCTGGTTACTAATGCAAAACAACACTTTTCAACCAAACAAAGAAATGAAAGATTTTTTTTTATTTGAATGCTCACAAAGCAAAAAGGAAAAATATCAACAAGTCAAAAAACCAAGAAAAACTTATGGCCTAATCACAGATCGCAAAGAATCACTTCAATAAATCACACACTAGCAACTTAAAAAGGGACTCTCACACTTGTCTAAAAACCCTAAAGAAAATTCTGATGAAAACTTTTAAATGAAAAAATAAATCTATGGCTGAGATCAAACCTAAGCTACTTACGGCTAGGATAGAGATTCAAAAACCTGACAGGTATAACTCTTGTCAAGGGAAAGGATGACTACCTCACCCTCAACAAAAACTATCCTGAACAAGCACACTACTGACAATTCAACAGCAAGCGTGTGCACGCGAGCTGTGTAGAGCCAGAGGGCGTGTACACGCATGCTGGCCCTATACAGGCCACATGTATCTCTAAAACTTTGAAACAAATAAAAACAGACGATCCAAACCAGGAAGAGACCAATGATATTCAGAACCAAGATCTCTTGAAGGCTTAGACACTTTCTTTAACAAAAAAAAAAAAAAAAAAAAACAATGTAAGGAAAAAATTTGTAAAACAAACCAATCTGAGATGAACCCTAGGCTATAGACTACAAACAACCAAGACTAGAAAGAGTTCCAAAAAACCCCTGAGAATGACTGATTCTAACAGGGATGAGGATGACTGCCTCAAAAAATTTCTAGAATCATACACGCTACGGTTATTTCTTCAGCTAGCATTTACAAGTGGGCTATAAGAAAGTAGGGAGTGGGTACACGCGTGCAGACCTTATGCAGGCCGCGTGTACCTCTATGGGTCTCAGAAAAAAAAAAACACAGTTAAGCAAAGAAACAGAGATAGCTGGTATGGAAGACCAGAATCTCTGTTAGCTCAGACTTTGCAGAAACTTCAAAAAACAGGAAAGAAAACCAGTCTTTTAAAAATACCCAAAAATATTCCCAAGAACCCTAGAGACTTCCCCAGTATAGTCGCCAATTCTGTTGTGGTGGGAAATCCCCCTACGGACTAGCATTTAGGGTTATATTATGCATGCAGATAAGACCGAAAGAATCCTACTTCCTGCCTTCGTCCCAGACCTAATACCCATTTCTTTTGAGAAAATACATGGTTAAACGAGCATACCTTCTTCTGGGCGTTCGATGTCAATCCTTCTTCATGCTTGATCGCTTGTTGGTAGCTATCCTCTCAAGACTGACCTATGTACAAAACAAGCAACAAACTCTACATGCTTTTGGTCTACAGATTAATGGGTTAGATATTCAAACATATATTCGCTAAACTATGAAGAACTCATATAGTGGGATGGGAAAATCATTTCTTTATTATTAACTTTAATGAATCAACTTACAATGTCGAGACCAGACACTGCTTCGTGAACCTGATCCTGGGCTCCTCTTCAAACGTCCTCCAACTTCTTTTCTTTATATCTCTCTTTGCACAAGGATGGGCAAAGGGTTGGGACAATGGGAATGTGCAATTGGGTAGATTTTCTTTACTCTTATTCTCCTCCTCCAAATGGGAACCCTAACCCTTCTTTTATAGGCTAGAAGAAGCTAGGTATTTGGATGAAACCTTGGCCATGCATGGTTGGGAGTTTCAGTTAACTCACCCAAAGATGTGTGTTTCATCGGCAACTTTCCTTTTTTCGTGCTTTTGTAGGTACACGCGGGTTGTTTTAGGTCAACTAGCATGTACATGTGTGCAATAATGGAGTAGCGCGCGTGGGCCCTTATAAAAGAGGTTTTTTAAAGAGTTTTTTAGTAGTGTTATGGAAAAGAAGGGATCTGAGATGGCCTGATGCCAGGTAAGCATGTATGGTGCAAATTAGGGTTATAAAAAACATGCCCCCAACACTCACCTGTGACTCATCCCAAGTCACTATGATATGGGTAATATCACTTTGAAGGCCTCAAGCTTAGTTCAATATGAATCGAATTGTTGCTTCGCCAGAGCCTCCTACTCGATGAACTCCTGAATTACTTTCTCGGTGACAGGCCCTTCCAGGCATTGTTCCACTGCTACGACCACCTATTCCAACTGTGATCCTTGTCCCTTGATCTCTTCAAAAAGTGTGCAGGCTTCATCCTGAACCGGCTGGAGTCTTTGTGTCACCTCCATAACTCTGGTCTAGATGGTGTTAGCGCTCTGTAATTTGCCTAAGGCTGCAGAGGCAATCACAGAGGTAACCTCGAACCACTTTGAGTCTTGGATCTAGCCCTCCAAGACTCAGAGAGGGATCTCTCTTTTCGATTTAACTTGGTTTGTATAGGATGAATGTTAGGCTAGCTATAAAAGTATAGGGTTTTGATTTTTAAATGGTTATTTTGGGACAGCAAGGAGGGCCATTGGGCAAATGGGGTCTGCGCTTCAAAATGTGATTCACTTCTCAGATCTGGACAAAGCTTTTACATAGGGAAAGGTTGTGGAAGTGTTGGATCGAATTGAGTTTTGATGGTGTCGATTTGAGGAAGAAAAAGGGGAGGAAAAAGCCAAGCAAAGGAGCAGCTAAGAATTCCTAAACTGGGATTTCAGATGAATAACATAAAGATTATCAAAAGGACAGATGTAGAGTATTTTCCAATAAATTATGCTCTGTGTACTTTCTTCTGACAATAAGAATTGAAAAACAAGTGGAAAGAGGACAGGAAAACACTTTAACAGGAAAAAAACGCCACCAATACATCCACACAAGAATCCTGTTGAAAAAATAACATGTCCATCACTGATTTATCATTTAAAATTACAGAAAAAGTTCTCTGCTAAACACAGCCCACAGTCCAGCACAATAAAACACCTCTCACAGGTCCAGCCAAATGGAAAAACACTCCACAGGTCGAAACCTCTTTTACTCAGCCCATTCGAACCCTCTCTCTGTCTTTTTCATATGCATAAATAAAAAAAAAATTATATCTGTCCTCCAAGACTCGAGCTCTACCTTTGTTTTCTGAAAATAGAAAACAGTTACCAAGATTTACACATGTCAATTGTCACCTAAAACGAATCGAACAGTAAATTAAAGGGAAATTTACAATTGTAACTGTTGCCTCGACATCTGGTGATGATATTTTTCTTGTTGGCTTTCCTCCTGTGATTGCTCAACTGTAATTTGAATGCCCTGCTGGAAAATGCCACTTGTGTTCTGCTAATATCCAAAACATTGAACAAATTCGCCACCTGATGATGATATGCGCCTAAAAAGCTGGATAATTAGTTGATATGAGGATCTTGATATGGTCTTCAGTTATTGAATTACTGCCACATGCCCTTGACTTCCATCTGCATTTGAAATGATGCTTCAAAACAATGATGCTCTGCCCCCTCTGTCTAACTTCTTTGCCACTTGTGTAACTGTTACCTAAATATGTGGACATCAAGTTGAATTGGGACTATAGCAACCATGCCACACCATGTATCACGTGACTTGTTCACAATTACCTGGCTCGAAAAGAATGAATTAGGAACAATGACAAGACATTTATCTGGGTTCAGCATTGATGTTGATGTCAATCCCATTTCAACCACTTGTCCTTCAATCGAGCCAGTTTTAATTGTGTCTCCAATTGAGAAGGGATGAGAAAATTGCATAAATAATCCAGTAAGCATATTGCCAAGTATGTCCCTTGCTGCAATTGCAATTGCAATACCTCCTATCCCCCCTACAGTTAAAATAGACTATACAGCAACTCCACAAGCCTCAGCCAAAGCCATTCCTCCCAAAACAAAAAGGCCAACGGAAGAGAGTTTGTCTAAAGTCAGGAAATTTTCCCTGTCAAGACCAGCAATCTGTTGGGCAGCAGGTAAACGAGAAAATACATTTCTTTTCCACCTATGGAGAAACCATAGTACTAAGAGAATAGCAGAACCTCTCCAGATTTGTGGAATGTATTGAGCAACAACTGTGCTGGGTGAAACAATCAAACCCAATTGTGAAAATGCCATGAAAGTGATTAAATATCGTACAGGGTCCTCCAAAGCACCCCAAATACTCTTCTCATAGATCACATGAAACTGTGTTGTGCGCCCGAAAAATAATTCTATGGAACCTTGTTCAGCATACTGATGAAGCCTTCTGAGCATTCTTGGCATGATAAAACTATTGTAGTCGGGTTCCCTGTTTGCCACTAACCTCAATATCATCGTCTAAATTGTGGTTTCCATTCTGTAGGTCCAGTTTTGCTCCAACCAGATAAAATTCTTGATGTGAAACACCTAAATTGTAAGACTGACTATAATTGCCAACGTCTTTGGGCTCATCCCTTGCTACATCATAATTGTTGTGCAAAGCATTTTTTGAAATCTGTTCACTGCTTACTGTGACTTCTGGATGATTTTCAGTTCAACCAACTCTTAGATTTATTCCTGCTTCACTCGCACATTGCTTGCCACCATCAGTTTTACAAAGTAGCTGAATAGAATCATTGAGATTATTGTGAGTGCCAGGAAGTTGATCAAATCTATATGACATATCTTTCCTTTGAATAATATCCAAAATCTTATCATCATAATTAGGGTTATTATGAAGCTTCTTAAGCTCTTCTCCATGACAAGGTTTTAATTCTGCAAGTCCTTCTGAAGGAGGATCCTGGGCTGGAATATTTAGATGCAAACTTCGCCCAGTATCAATCTTCAAGGGTATGCTTAGATGTACACAAGACCTGAAATTTCCTTTACTCTCACACAAAGGGACAGTCCAATCAGATTCAATAGACCATAACAAAGTCGGGCGTAGCTCTTTGCGATCAGCTTGATAAGAACGCCCTTCACCAATAGGAGGTTTTGGCAAATCAACCTGCACTTTATTGTCATCAAGAATTGTAGGCAGGCGGTCTAAGAGATCAATGGGTATACAATGCGGGGACTTGTAATTTGTTCCACGGATTTTGTGATACCACGATTTGCTGGTACATCCTTCGGACACCTCATAACCTTCTATGCATGTGTGCTTCTCTGCATTTGACACCTTGACTCTGGTTCGAACATCTGGCACGGGGTTGAAAAGTTGTGTTTTATATATTTTTAGCTTCTATGTGCAATATCCCACATTTACGTGGTAAACTGAGTTTAGGGCGTTTAAATGAGCCAACAGTCACATGTTGTCTCGATGAAGTGAGTCTGAGGCTGGGATTTGGGGTTTGGTGTTGGTGCTGGCTTGTGTGCTTGTTGTTGGTGCATGAAATGGCTCTTACCTTTGGTGTTGAGTATTCAGAGGTTGTCCCTAGGCCACTATAGCTTTTTGCTAAAAAAATTGTTAATTTTTTCATAAAACTTTGCATAAAGGCAAAGGCAGAGGGGCCAATTTTTTGCTAAATTCACCAAACATAGATTATAAAAAACCCAAATTTGGCTAATAAACCCAACCTTACATTTGACCCACAAGAGTAAAATTTTTTCCATTTCAAACCACTTCACAATTTTTGCCAAAAATGCACCGGAACTCGCTTTGAAGCTCGTGCGCAAGTACTCATCTTATGCTTGGTCAGTGTCGGGCTCTTTCTGCCGCCTTCGCCATGCGTCATGAGAAAAACACATAATGCCTGAAATAGATACATATTAGTCAGAAAATTGATTCCCCTATTATATAGGGTTCTAACAGATGGCAGTGACCTGCTTCTGAACTACACGTTGCTCCTGCGACCTCTTCATCTTCTCAACTGCAGTAAGAAGCTTCATCTATGATTGCACTGTGGAGGCCTACTGCTTCACCTCGTGAAGTTGTGCTTCCAATTTCCTCAGCTACGGATCTTCTATAAAGTGCGCATAGATCTGTGCACTTCGATCACTTAATTGTTTACACTCTTAGGCCAGTGCCCCGATTTGTTCCACTGCATTCCTGGCAGCTTCTTCCCTCTGATCGCACACTACTTGCGGAGTGCTCGGAACTGCTTGAAGGTATAACTCTGCTACTCTTTATTGAAGCTATTGAATGGCCTCAGTAAGCTTCCCCACTTGTCTCTCGGATGTCTCTTCTTCCATATGTGTCAGTCCCGACACAGATAGAAGTTCTCTAGTCACTGCCTCTTTAACCCCAATCTCCTCCACGAGCAGCTGGCATTTCTCTTTCTATATTTTCTCTTTGTCCTCTTCGAACATCACCTTAAGTTCATCTTTCTCTTTCGGCGTTGTTCGGAGTTTCTCTTAGATCTCCTCCTTTTCTTGCTTCAACGGATTTGTAGCCTGTTCCTTTTCTTCTTGGGCTCAACGAAGTTGAGTCTATGTTGCATCTTCTAACCTTTGCAATTGGGTGGGCTCATCCCCCAATTCAATATTTTTTGATGAAGAAGGCGCAGTAGAGACTGCGCGGCTCGAATGGATAGCTTGTTGTATGTCCTTGAGCTCCTTCACTACTCTGTCATACATTGAATCCTTATTTTCTCCATGTATCTGCAATATGTCTTATAAATCATCTTCTATGACTGTGATGATGAGATCAATATCATCCACTGTGAGCACATTCTTCGACTGAGGCTTGTTGGCGTGGGCCTTCTTTCTTTTCGAAGGTTTCTCTGGGGAAATCTTCCTCTTCTGTGATGCTTTTGTTGTGGTGAGGGGATCCTTTGGTGGTGTAGATTTTCCTTTTTCTTGCTTGTCTCCTTGTCCTAATTATTCTTAGCTTACTTCATCTCCTCCTCCTCCTACAGGTGAGTTAGGTGCAGTTTCCTCCAATTCGTTGTCCTTCTTCTCACTATCTATTTCCTTCACTTCCTCCTTTTTCTTCTTTTTCTTTGCACTGCTCTGTCCATCATACTTAGTCCAGGTGACGAAAGGAATTCCGATGATTTCAGGGTCAGAGAGTTCTACATCTTTTACCGGTACAAGGAATTCAACTGACCATTCCTTATTAATCTCTTCCATGTCTTCATTGGTAAATTTATAATATGACTGCAGCTCCTCCTTACTTTCGTCCCTATGCATAGTGATGTAGATGAAGTCTTGGTCTGCGTGTACTGATGCAAAGTATTCAGGGTCATCCGTGAAAATGCTTCAATGGCATGCGCCATTTGTATGTAGTAGGTATGGAAGACGGCATTAGACTGCCACTACTCCGCCATATATTTCATATACCACAAGGTGGTGAACCTCGCAGCCAATGGTTCTGATGGATCAACTTTCGGGAAGTCTACTCCTTCCGGCATTTGCCAAGAAACAAATGCGATTAAAATCAACAACCAACTGAAGTGAAATTCATAGCCTTGGTCCTACGCTTTGCGACAGTCCTTCTCCAACTCGTTGATGAGGTATCTCACCCAGTTCATCTGCATTCCTTCGACACACTTCCCTGTGAGGTCGACTATGAAACCTGTGACTTGTGTCGGCCGGTTCTTTCTGACAAGCTTGCCAGCGATCAGCTAACAAGCTAAGATCACTACGCCATCCTGGATGGAGGCTACCTTATAGCTTCACTTCCCCTTCTCTACATCTCCATAGGCTTCCTTTATACATTGTGTCAGGGAGTGATCTGCAGCCTTCCCTGGGTAGAACTGTTGAGGGTCCGGTCCTTTCATCCTCAATCTAGTGATCATGTGGATCAGCCCTATATCCATAGTGATGCGCCTATCCAACCACATATACCCTCCATGATAGCACGACAGGAGGAGTTTAACGCATGCTTCAACCTCCTGATGTCGGCCGAAGTCAGGGATCTTCATTAGGTTTAAGATCGTCGATCTCACGATCTCCTTAATCCATGGATGGGGAACTATCTTGGGCTTCTTCCCAGTCATCTTCGTCAGGTACCAATGTGGTGGAAGCATTGCATATTTATTTCGGTATCCAAGGTTGAAATCACTAATCTTGAGAGATGGGATCAGTCCCAACTGCGGTTCGACTGTGCATATCCCCTTCGGGAGGCACACAGTGATCAACGTGTACTCAAAGTCACACGAGACACTGTCACATCTAACTGCACCAGCAAGAGAAGGGATGTATGTTACACATTATTTTTTTCACTCTTAATACTGTTAATGATGTAAACCTATCTATTTCCTTCAGAGGGGTCAGTGGCCTAAATTCCTAAAGAAAGAAGGGAGAAGAACTTTCCCTGAGAGAAGAAGTTGTGTTTTCCTCTGTAAAAACCCTATTTTGGAGGATTTCCACAGGCTGCACCATAGCTAGGGTGTGGAAATGCCTGATTTTTGTAGGCTTCACTATAGCTAGGGAGTGGAATTTCCGTAGGCTGCACTATAGCCAGGTTGCGGCGGCCTTCGTACATGAGAAAAATAAGCATTTTCTCGATGGTTATAGAAGGAGAAGCTTCTATGGTGAGGTGGCCTCCGAATGGTTTGGATATTACTCACTTTCATGATTTACTGGGATCATCCTAACCTCCTCACCTTATCCTCCTCGGTTTATAAAAGGAGAGGAGCTCTCATGGAGAAAGTTAGTTGGTTTTGGATCTTAGCTTGATTTAGTTGGATTTGGCTTGAAATTATTAGCTTGGTTAGAGTGGCTTTGAGCTTTGCTTTGTCAAGATAGATTGCGAGTAGCTATCAAATCCATGGTCTCAGAATCCTTGGAGAAAGAATTGTGTGGGAAGAAAGGAACTGTTGGAACGAACCTTACGACATCAAGGCATCCAGTTGTAATCTGTCTTCCTATTATTTAATATAATACAGTGGCATGCTTCTTTCCCATAGAATTATCTTTATTTTATTGCATAATTCCTTGATCATATGCATAGGTTGTCATTGAATATACTCTCTCTTCTTTCACTTTGGTTGGTTTGTGTCTCACTGGAAGATCAGTATCACAAGAGCACTGGAGCGAAACAAGAACAACAAAGACATAAGGAGGAGACATTTAAAGGTATGTCTATCATCTTTTGTTCAGTAGTAAATTTGATGATTAGAGCCTAGGGAAAGCACCATGTCTTGTCGTGTTTTGTTCTAGATCTAGGTGGATCTAGGGGGATTAGTCTATGTCTGCATTCACCGATTTGCCCGATAACAAAATTGGTGACCATACTGGGGAACGGAATGTTTTCCTAGTTTGTCTTGCTTTCTTGCTTTGATTTCTTGGGTTCTATTTTTCTGAGTCATTGGGAGATCCAGATGAACTCTTTGCCTGTTTGAATTCATTAAAAAACCTTCATACTTTTTATTTTTTCCATTTGTTGTTTGATTTTCGCACCCCACTTTGAGGGACAGTGCGACATTTCCGCACCCTAGTGGTCTTCTGGCCCGCGAAAATAAGGGATTCCCACATTGTATTAGTCTTCTGGCCTACGAAAATCATGGATTTTAGCACCCTAGTGGTCTTCTGGCCCATGGAAATCAAGGATTCCCACACTGTGTTAGTCTACAGCCCGCGGAAATTGTGAAAAAATTGTGTTTGATGGTTTTTTCCTTACCCAGACCTTGGATTTGATTTTGGGGTGAATTTTTGGGTTTGATTATGACCTATTTATAGTCTACTTGACAAATTTGAATTTGCTTTCAGCCATCTTTACCTTATTTTTTCTTTGTTGGATTTTGAAAGATTTTGTCTCTTGATTTGAGTGTCTTTCTGTCACAAAGCATTGTTTTTTCTTTAGAATTGTTCAGTGAAAGAACTTATTTTTCTCTTATTGAATAAATCATGTTAAAAGAGAAAGCTTGTTTGGATTGTTTTGTTTTATATAGATTTGCTATTGCTTTTAGCTATCTTTAAAACAAAAAGTTTTAATTTTCTTTCTTTGCATTGGTTTGGGGACATATTTGCATTTGTAGTGAAATTACATGATTTTTGGTCTTAAATTCTTAAATCGTGTATTGGTGTACAGTCTCTTTTTCTCATTTCTTGAGAATCTTGATATTGGTGAGTTTAATATATTTTGGGACATTGTGCATATGGGAATGATAAATGTTTCCTCCTTCTCATAGCATATCTTTCATCGAAATGAAAAGATTGCATCTTCATCTCTTTGCATAACTTTCGAGTCGGTCAGTCCCCGAGGTGTAGGACAGTCGGTGACGGAGTGTGTTGTTAAGCCACTCCGTGTTGAAAAGTCACCGATTCGAAACCTGTGGGGACAAAAAATCCAACCATGTTAAGGGTTGGTGTGGCTCAGGACGGGTGCGATCCCCAGGTGATTTTGACGGCTTAGATGCCCCTAAGTCGCGGTTTCTCAAGCCATAGGTTAATCCCGATGCCAACAGGTTCGGCCACATTAACAAACAAAAAAAAAAAACTTTCGAGTCGGTCAAAACACCATATTGTCCACGCCATTTTCCTTTTGAGTCGCAACAACCTTAAAAATAAAGTGCTTATAAAAATTGATTAGACATTTTTATATTTTCTGGTAGCAAACCTACATTAGATTAGTTGTAGGGATTAGGAATAGGTGTGAAAATAACTTTCCAAAGCTGCAAACAAACATAGAATCTTGAGTTAGGGAGCGGTGAAATCCACTTATTACATTTTGTCCTGGGAAGCCCTTCTAACACAAGGGTCAATCACAAGGTCGCATTGAGACTAGCAGAGTTACTCACCCTTCTTTGTTGGTCTTGGTGTAGATATTGTGTGTATTATGGAGTTCGCTTGAAGGTATACGCACAATGATGAGTGGAAGACTTTCAAGTTGATTTCGAGCTAGATACCCTGCCTTTGCACGTGGATCGGACTGTCGATTGTTTCCCCAGGCATCACTGTATTAATTGGTAACCTTAGTGGCCTATCTCTTTAGGGTCTTTACACAAGGTGATTGTGGAGGGGCAAGTCTTCACGGTACCTGGAATCGACGTTGGCCAAAATCACTCGAGCTCCTTGGAGGGTATACCCATGATTATGTGTGGGAGCTTGCACCAAGGTGTAAGTCCGTTAAGCAGGTCATCAACATAACTTTTCCACCCGCTCTATCTCAGCCCCTTCTTACTTTGTTCCCGCAAATTTGGATTTCATCACCAACTAGTGTGCTCATTGTGAAAAGGTTTTGTTTGTTTGCTTGCTTCCTAGATTTTTGGCGTGTGTTGTTTGTTTTCCCTAGAAGACTCTAGGTTGGATTTGTTTTATATGGCGTCAGTTCCCGAAATGACCAATGAAGGAACGCCTGCTCCAGGGGAAGCTTTTGTTTTTTCTTCTTATGGAAACATTGGTCCTCATCACATCACTACTTTGATCCTTCCGGGTCTCACTATTAAATTGTCCACTCAGGTAATCCCAAATGCAGTAAGTGCTTCAGTCATAAGCACTTCCCCCCAAGAACAACAACCTCATGTTGATCCTTCACCATCTTCACCAGTAAGATCTTCTTCACCTTCTCCACTTGCAAGGTCTTCTTCCATTTCATCTTCTTTGCCGAGTGAAAGCTCTAAAACTAGTAACTCGGTGAATAAGAAGAGGAAGAAGAAAAATAAACAAGGGTCCAAACTTCCAACCACTGTTGGACATGTTGGAAAGAAACCAGTTGTTGTTGATCATGCTGGGAGTGTTTTTTATGCCAAGAACACCCAAACAACCTGTAAGTCGAAGTACCCTTGCCAAATTTGCAAGGGTAGCCATCTTCTTAAGGATTTTCCTGGTCTATCCAAGGTTAGAGAAGCATGGTCTATACACCCTCGCCAACCCATGTCGTCAACCTCTGAACAACATGTTGATGACCTCTCGTCAACTAGTCAAGATCCCATTGGTAAGAAGAAAAGTAGAGCCAAGTTCCCATGCATGTTATGAAAAGGGAGTCATCTAACTCACCTTTACCCCCGTATGGACGAAGCCTCAAAATTCTTGGAAGACATAAATGTTTCACAGCCTCAACTTCCATCTACTTATCACAAGCTTACTCTCTAACCACCTGTAGTTGATGGAATGATCAATCTGTCCCCTTCGTCAGTCAATCTGGTTGATCATGTCATCAATTTGGTCACATCCTTAGTTGAACCAGTTGACAAAGTGGTCGATCTGATCCCATCCTCGATCAATCCCACTCTCCCACCAGAGAGTGAAACCCAAGTGGTCAATCTGTCTCCACCCGTCGACCCCATTATCCCCTTGGAGGATGCAACCCAAGTGGTCAATCTGATCTCGCCATAGGTCTATCCTACTCTCCTGCTCAAGAGTAACACCGATACTGCACACATTTTTCTCGTTGATATATACTCTATCGTGTCGGGGGGTATTCCTCCTTATCCCATGGAACCCCCTCCAAGTAATGAGTCCATCCATTTTGATTGGGGTGTGCTAACTGGACCTCGTCTTCCCTCTCACATTCCTTTCCATATTACAGTGCAATTTTTTGGTCAGGATGTTCCTCAGACGTTGATAGATGAAGGTGCGTCCATTAGTATTTTGTCCTCATTTGCTTGGCAAGATTTGGGTTGTCCTCATCTTGCCTCGGTTACACAGAATCTGTTAGCTTTTAAAAGAAGAACCAGTCAACCTTTAGGGACCCTTCCCCAGTTTCCTGTAACTTTGGGAGGCAAAATTGTCTTTATTGATGTCATGGTAGTCCAAGACCCCTTGGATTTTGCTTTACTCCTTGGGTGAGATTATGTCTATGCCATGAAAGCTATTGTTTCCACTCTCTTTCGTGTGATATCTTTCCCGCATGATGGAAGAATGGTGACTATTTATCAACTTTCCTTCATCGGTCTTGATTGGATTACCTCCCTTAGTGGTTCTTATATGCAGACGGTATCTCCCCCGCCACATGTTAATTATGTGGTGTTGTCTCCCATGACTTCAGCTTCTGATGATTTGGATCCAGAAGTTGACATGGTGATCTCTTCGATCGGGATTTTAGAGCTTGATCTCTTTACCCCTATCACTACCCTCGACATGTGTTCCTTCGAGAGTGTGTTTCTTCTATCCAGTGAAGATCTCTTCGAAGCCATGACCTAGTTTTGTCCCTTGACATGGTGTCCTTCCGGAGCATTTCCCTCTTGAAAGCCAGTCTTTGAGCATGATTTTCTGATTTCAAGCTCGTCAAAAAATGAAACCAGCTTCGAGCATGATTTTCTGATTTCAAGCTCATTAAAAAATGAAACCATCTTCGAGCATGATTTTCTGATTTCAAGCTCATTAAAAAATGAAACCAGCTTCGAGCATGATTTTCTGATTTCAAGCTCGTTAGAAAATGAAACTAGCTTCGAGCATGATTTTCCGATTTCAAGTTCGTTAAAAAATGAAACCAGCTTTGAGCATGATTTTCTAATTTCAAGCTCGTTAAAAAATGAAACCAGCTTCGAACATGATTTTTTGATTTTAAGCTCGTTAAAAAATGAAACCATCTTTGAGCACGATTTTCTAATTTCAAGCTCATTAAAAAATGAAACCAGCTATGAGGATAGTTTTTTGCGTCTCTGTAGCAACCTCGTTAAAAAATGAAACAGAGGTTACGAGCATAGTTCATGTTTCTGTGTAAGCTCATTAAAAAATGAAACCAGCTATGAGGATAGTTTTTTGTGTCTCTGTAGCAACCTCGTTAAAAAATGAAACAAAGGTTACGAGCGTAGTTCATGTTTCTGTGTCAAGCTTGTTAAAAAATGAAACAGTGGTCTGGGGATTATACCTAGAGTCGCGAGCATAGTTCTTCTCCTATGTCAAGCTTGTTAAAAAATGAAACATTTTTCCCCTTCTCTTTTTAAGTCAAGTCCTTCGTCTAGTATTTGAAGCTTCCTTTGCTTCGCCTTTGTAGTTGGATGAAACAAAGCTTGGAGGGAAATGATTTCAGCCTATGGACTTCATGCTGAAGTTGAGTCGCTAGCTTCTTAAACTGGGGGATAAGTGTCGACCATACCTTTGTTATGTATTAGGAAGTTCAAGCATAGTTTCCTCTGGTTCAAGCTTGTGTAAAAATGAAACCACCTACCTCAAGCATAGTTTCCTCTGGTTCAAGCTTGTGTAAAAATGAAACCAAGTCCACGCATTGTTTTGTTTAGTTTTTAATCTTGTGTAAAAATAAAATCTATCCCAAGCACAGTTTTGTTTTGTTTTAAAGCTTGTGTAAAAATGAAAACAATCTCGAGCTTAGTCTTTGTTCTTTCTCATGCTCGCAAATACATGAGAATAAGTTATCGAGCTTAGTCTTTGTTCTTTCTCATGCTCGTAAATCAATGAGAATGTAACCAAGTATACTTTTATCACTTTTTCAGACTCGTAAAGGTTATACAAAAAAGGAACCCCCTGGAGTTCCCTTTAATCTCTTTTCAGACTCTCTAAACATGAAAAGATTGTCGAGTGATCTTGTTCTTTTCACGCTCGTTAAATTATTAGAAAACATGTCTGTTGAGCGATAGTTTATCTCTTTTTCGGTCTCATCAAACTACTTTACGAAAAAGGAACTGAGAGAGTTCTCTTTAATTGTTTTTTCGACTCTCTAAATATGAAAAACCCTCGAGTTTTCTTTCTTTGGACTCATTAAATAAACATTGAAAGGCCCATATGGGACCGTAGTTTTCTTTAAGTCTTTTTCAAACTCTCTAAACATGAAAAACCCATGAGTTTTCTTTCTTTGGACTCGTAAAACAAACATCGAAAGGCCCAACAAGGACCGAACCACTCCTTCCTAGGGTTCGTTAAACATACTCTGAGGGACTCATCTGAAGGATGAGATTACATTACAAGCATATGTTATCCTCCTCAAGCTTGCATAAAAATAAAGAGGTACTCTCTAGAAATGGTGGGGGAAAATTGGGAAAGAATTGCATCTAAACCTGTATTCCATGGAAGAGTCACTTTTGAACATGGCACCCTTTCACTCGCTTTATGTCTAGGTTGGAAAATCTTCTTGTCTCCTGATCATACTCCTTTATAATATTATAAATTGGTCTGTGATCCCTGTTGTTGAGTCAGTTTTTCCAAGACAATTGTCGTGTCGTCAATATGTTCAAAGAGAAGTTCAACCCGGAAATCCTTCTGTTGCATCAGCCATTTATGCAGTCCTTAAGCCTTCTATTGCATCAGCCATCCCTGAGTCAGTCCTGAATCACTGGTTACTCTGATCTACTTCAAATCTTGTTACCCATTTCGTGTCATTGATGGGGGGTACATTAAGGCCCTCCTTTGACAAGTCTTTTCCTATAGACTTCAACTCATTATCTAGGAATTAGACTTAGAAACCAATTGGTACCTTGGAACTTGCATGCCTCAATGGAAGGTTTCCTCACTTTCGACAATGGCTTTTCATTATTGACCCTTGATCAGGAGATTCCGCCAAGTGTTTGACCTCATCTCATTGATTCACATTTGTTGGATTGTACTAGTGTACCTTGGGATTCATTGACATTAATGGTGATCTCCTTTGCATTTGTTAATGGTATTCATTAATGATCAGTAATCAAGTGATTTCTACCATGTTCGACTTCAACACCTGTAATTGTATGGTTAGATTCGTACTATAGAGTGGAGGAGTTGAAGACCCTGAATATTTTTTGAAAGATTCAGGTTGCATTGGAGTATATTCATTTTGTACTGTTGCATAGATCCACATTGTATGTCTCGTGTCTATGTTCAAATTTGATTCTTTAACACATAGATCCACAGTGTATTTTTTGTGGCTATGTTCAGATTTGAGTCATAATGGCATGGATCCACGGTGTATGTTTGGTGGCCATGACCTATCTTACTTGACATGGATCTTCGCATGTCGAAATTTATTCTTTGATTCATTTGTATTCTGAGTATGGGAATGCCTACCTCAGTGATGATATATTATTGTACTGTGTTTCCTTTTTTGTTGATAGGTTTCCGACCGACATGTTCCTTGTTCCCTACACACACTCGACAAAGTATTTCAGCTATCACTATTTTTTAACTTCTTACTTTGGGGGGCTCTCTGTTACACATTATTTTCGTCACTCTTATGACTGTTAATGATGTAAACCTATATGTTTCCTTCAGAGGGGTCAGTGACCTGAATTCCTAAAGAAAGAAGAGAGAAGAACTTTCCCTGAGAGAAGAAGTTGTGTTTTCCTCTGTAAAAACCCTATTTTGGAGGATTTTCGTGGGCTGCACCATAGCTAGGGTGCGGAAATGCCTGATTTCCATAGTTTTCACTATAGCTAGGGCGCAGAATTTCCACAGGTTGCACTATAGCCAGGTCACGGTGGCCTTCGTACGTGGGAAAAATAATCATTTTATTGATGGTTCTATAAGGAGAAGCTTCTATGGTGAGGTGGCCTCCAAATGGTTTGGATATTACTCACTTTCATGATTTAGTGGGATCATCCTAACCTCCTCACTTTATCCTCTTCAGTTTATAAAAGGAGAGGAGCTCTCATGGAGAAAGTTAGTTGGTTTTGGAGCTTAGCTTGATTTAGTTGGATTTGGCTTGAAATTATTAGCTTGGTTAGAGTGGCTTTGAGCTTTGATTTGTCAATATAGATTGTGAGTAGCTATCAGATCCATGGTCTCAGAATCCTTGGAGCAAGAAGTGTGTGGGAAGAAAGGAACTATTGGAAGGAACCTTACGACATCAAGGCATCCGGTTGTAATCTCTCTTCCTATTATTTAATATAATACAGTGGCATGCTTCTTTCCCATAGAATTATCTTTATTTTATTGCATAATTCCTTGATCATATGCATAGGTTTTCATTGAATATACTCTCTCTGCTTTCACTTTGGTTGGTTTGTGTCTCACTGCAGGATCAATATCACAAGAGCACCAGAGAAAAACAGGAACAACAAAGACATAAGAAAGCGACATTTAAAGGTATGTCTATCGTCTTTTGTTCAGTAGCAAATTTGATGATTAGAGCCTATGGAAAGCGCCATGTCCTATAGTGTTTTGTTCTAGATCTAGGTGGATCTAGGGGGATTAGTCTATGTCTGCATTCACCAATTTACCCGATAACAATGTACTTCGGCAAGACCAACGGGATCTTCTTTGCATTCGCCAGATATTCACGGTGCTTGCTTCTTTTCTCAGTCGCGGTTCGGCTAGAACGACATGCAGTCGAGGGGGATGATTGCAATCCGCCCATTGACGATGCATGTATTCCTACAAACATAACTTTTTCATCCATGAGGTCAATAAAAATCTCTTCTAAAGGCTTCTCTAGCACGCTATGCTCGCGCGACATTCACACTTGTAATAAATAACTTGGGTAGGCGAATGGACACTCAAGGTAATCAAATCGATGGCAAGGTCTAGATAGCACAATGCAGTATGCAATTGGTTCTCTGTTAGCTCGGATATCTCGGCTTGCAAAAAGTGGTCCCGACGCAGCGTCCAATGGATTAAATAAGAAACTTCGTAACGGATTCCTCCAACGGGCAGGAATGCCTCAATCAATATGATTCCATCCATTATGGCATGGTCTCAACGGTCCAATGACGATCTTTCCAAAAATAACTATGTTTCTAGTTGTTCTGGAGCGTCATTCTAATGGCAGGATGCCTCCAATAGTCATATAGCTTCGTCGTGGCAAAGTACCATTCTGTGAGGTTCTTCTATTCTGACGAGGTTCAAGCTTGGCAAGCCTGCCTTCTGTGAAGTCTTCTTTGCAACCTCCTGCAGTTTTTCTAATTTTTCTTTCTTCTTACTGATCTTTCTTGCCTTCTTCCTTGTGATTTGAGTCTCTGGGTTCCTCTTTCCATTTTGATTCTTATCTTCTCTTAGTGTAGTAAGTTCACACTACTGAGGTTCTTTCAAAGGGTTCGAGTGTAATACCTCTTATCTTATTATTTCCGGGGTGGATACACTTATTTCCTGTATGGACAGGTTCTTTAATCCTTCTTGTGTTCTTTCAACTTCGATAGATAATTCTATGGCCCTCTGTTGCTTCGAATTATCCTCTTTTTCTTCTATTAGTCGTGCTATTTTCCTAGCCATGAAGTCCCTTAATT
>ML807349.1:199716-212028 GCA_009831015.1 Picea engelmannii
ACTGTGGCCTTTTCCTCTGCTTTCCTTCGGATCTAATCTTTCTCAATCCAGGTCTTTCCTAACAAAATTGAAAAAGGGGTGTTGCTCTCAACAAACTTAATGACTTCAAATTCTTCTTCGGTCGATGTTCCATGGGCTATCATAGGTACATTAGTAACTCTTCCACATAGGGTTATCATCTTTCCTTTAAACAATCATATCCTTCCCAATGAAGGAACCATAGCAGGCTTTCCCAAAATTTCCCAAGTGCTTTCTGGCATAATATTCACATGTGTTTCTTCATCCAATACACAGTCTATGTCAAAGTCTCATATTCTTGTTTCTATGCACTGATTCTCTTTTAAGATCTCTGGTAGATTGATGTCTTTGTGATCGTTTAGTGTTTCTTTCATCTATAATAACATAGTCTCTTATTCTTTCTAGTTCTTTAACATGTCCTTAGTTTCTTGACCTTCTTCATAGTTTTCTTGTCTCATGTTCATATTTTCAACTTTATCAATCATCCTAGGGAAGTCCTCAACCTTATGACCAATAACTTTACAACAAAGACAAATAGGACCTACACTAGGGCATTCCTTAGCAAGATGTCCCAGTCTTCTATAGTTATAACACAGTGTCAATCCTCTCCTTCTTTTAAACAATCTCCAACCCTTCATGTACTGCGTACTAGGATCATAGTGATGGATCTACAATCTGTAAAAATTATTTCTAGGTTCCTACATCCACTTATTAGTCCAAAAATTATTTCTATGCATAGGAATAACATATCTTTCACTATCTGTATCAATTTATTCAGATCAACTCTTTCTTCTAGTTGTGCCCTAGTTTTTAGACTATGAAAAAATATATTAAACATACCTAGATTCATACTTTTGAAGAAAATATGTCCACTTATCTTACCTTTATCAGAGCACAAAGATTTAATATCTTACCTCTTTTCTTTAGATCAGACTTACTTTTCTTAGCACAGAGCTTCATAAGTCAAGTGGAACACTGCACACTACAGCAACAGATCTATGCACAGAGCTTTCTCTTTTCTTCAGTTGCCAGCAATCACAGTTTCAGGTCCTGACAATCGAACCATTTGGTGGCACAGGGGCAGACCCAGGGTTCAACGCTTCAATAACGCACCAACAAAACCCTAAATACCGGCCCTTTCGGAAACACCTACGAAGCAAATGAAGTCTCACCCGAGGTAGAGGCAGGGGGGTTGCAGGACTCAAGTGTCTACAACCTAGCTAGGACACAGATCTATGATTACAACACTTAACACATCACTTACCCAACAATATTCATTAGGTTATGATTATCACGCACATCACAGATTAAACCCTAAGTACAGAACAAGGCAGTAATTGTCTGATCAAACACTTCCAAGCACGTAGAATTAACTCAGATCTAGCATTCATTTACCATCAATAGAGAACTAAGAATCCATACATCTATCTAACATACATCTAGATCAGTGCACTGAGCCGAGAAATATATAAACAACATGAATAACATTGCACAAAGCACATCAAAACAGGATATACGTGGTTCACCCTAGTGTGGGGCTACGTCCACCAAATTCTTCTTCTTCTTTATTAGTCTTCAATCTTATTACATTCCTCTACTCCTGTGCACAAAGCCATAGATCCAACTCCACAAAGGATAGGATATATGCACACACCTCGCCATATCATCCTTCCCCGAATTAGGTCAGGGCACAAATCCTTACACAGTCTGTGCACAAAGTCTCTTACAATCACTTGCACTAAGCTCTGCAAGTATTAACATACTTTATCCATGCACTAAGCCCATGACCGATAATGACCTCTACTTACATCACCTAGCTACTTATTTATACATTAAAAAAAGGACTAAACATGGGTAAACCCATGGGCCGACATCCCATACCCGTTACATAAACCCTAAAATCCCAAAAATCCTGCAAAATGAGTGATATCCCGTGATCTTCGTTTCGCCTGGGCACTCCATCTTTGACTAGCCTGTCAAAGTCCCAAAAATGGTCAAACACGACCAACATTTTGTCAAAACTTGTTCGAGGGCCAACAAACATTACTGGGTGTTGGCCATCCTCTGATGGCTTCAATCTTCTCAATATCTACTGCTATACCCTACTGTGAAATAATGTGCCTCAAGTAATGGATTTGCTCTTGATAAAAACAACACTTACTCATATTGGCATACAACTAATGTTCCCTCAACAATTGCAATACCATTATTAGGTGATGTGCATGCTCCTATTCAGACTTAGAATAGACAAGTATGTCATCCAAGAATACTATGACAAACTTATCCAAATAATTTATAAATATGCCATTCATTAAGTGCATAAAGATAGCTAGTGCATTGGACAATCCAAATGGCACCACTACAAATTCATAATGCCCATACCTGGTTCTAAAATTTGTCTTATGGATGTCTTCTTCCTTGATTCTTACCTATGATATCCTGATCTCAAGTCTATCTTTGAAAATATATTTTCTCCTCTTAGTTGATCAAAGAGGTCATCAATTCTAGGTAGAGGATACTTGTTCTTTATAGTAGACTTATTCAGCTATCGAAAGTCAATACACAGCCTCAAGTTTCCATCCTTCTTTTTGACAAAGATTATTGGTGCCCCCCAAGGTGAAACACTTGGACGTATGTGTGTTTTTTTAAACAATTCCTCCAACTGCATTTGTAATTATTTTAACTCTAGTGTGCTTATTTTGTAAGGTGTTTTTGACACTAAGACAGCTCCTAGCACTAGTTAAATAGAGAAATATATCTCCCTTTTTGGTGGAAACCCTGGTATTTATTGGAATACATCCTCGAATTATTGTAGTATCGAGAAATCTTCAAGGCTTGTCCCCTTTGTATCTTTCGGCTCCTCCACATGGGTTTCATACAATTGACATCCTTTTTTGAAACATCTCTTTAACTATAAGGATACAATATCTCTTATAGAGATGGGTCTTGGAACTCCTTTCACAGTGCTCGATTTTCCATCTCCATCAAGACATGTAAATGTTTTGCTGTGATAGTCTAGGACAGCATGATTCTTGTCCAACCAAACCATTCCAATTACAATATCATAATACCCCAATGGTAATGATATTTAGATCAAAATTGGTATTCACACCATTAATACTTATGGAACAACTTCTAACCATATCATGGATTATCCTCTTGGTTCTAGTGGCTAGCTGAACCAAACTTGACTTCCCATGCTTACTTTTCTCTAAATGTAATCTATCCACTATCTTACGATCAATGTAACAATGAATTTCTCCTGAATCGATTAAAATAGAAACAGGATGATTTATGATCTTAGCCTCCACCTCGATCATGTTGGATTGATATTTTTCTTGTCGATCATCTAAGGTTGCATAAATCCTTCCCATGTCTTCGACTATTGTATCCTCTCGGATGTTGTGCACAGTATTCACTCTGCCCTTTTTGTGTGGGAAATACGTGTACAAGTGATCTTCTTTGAATCCCCAACATTGGATTGGTGGTCTTCCCCTTTTCCCCAAGGAGTCTTCTTTCTAGGATTCATCCTTAGAATACCGTTCTTGTTGATTTTTATTAAGCTCATTTCTATTGAAAGGGGGTTTGAATCCCTTCTTCCTCTAATCACACTTATTCTTCTTCTTGTCCTTCCAAGATGTTTGCATGGACTCTTTGCCCTGGCCTTGCTCATACAAGTACTTGGCCTCCCAGATGGTCTTAGTCAAGGTCTTGGTCTCATTATACCGAATATTTTCTTTATAAAAGGATGGAAGTCCACTCAAAAACCTATGTACTTTCACCTTCTCATCATTGATAAACCATACATACTTTAACAACCCCAAGAAATTCATCTTATATTCTACCATAGTCATGCTTCCCAACCCGATTTCAAAGAAATCCTGCATTTTCTTGTCATAGAAATGATCTGAGAGGTACTCCTTCTGGAAACACTTCTTGAATTGCTTCCAAGTGATCCTACTCTCATTAACATTCTCAACTTTCTTCAGTTGATCCCACCACATAACAACTTTCCCATGTAAATGGTAGGTGGAAATTATGGCTTCTAGGTTTGAAGAATAGTTATCCAATTGGAAATATCTCTTGAGTCCAAGAAACCATGCTTCAACATCATCTTCCCCTTCTCTTTCATCATCAAAGGATGGTAGCCTAATCTTCCTCAACTCTTCTTGAAAAAATTCCAATTCACGCCTTCTTCTTTGGTGCCTAATGGGAGACACCTATGGACTACTTATGGAGTCTTCGGATTCATACGACCTTCTTGTTGAGTAAGGAGGTGAGTGGTGTCTATGAGCTTTGCTAACACTCCTAGAATAACTCGCTCTTCCACTATCATCTCTTCTTTCATGACACATTCCTTATTCCTCTTGCTTTGAGCCATTCTTGGCTTCACCTTGCAACTGATTTAAGCTCTATAGAACTCAAGCATTTATATGACTTTGCTCTCTCATCAACCTCTCATTGTCTTCCTTGTAGCTCTACACTTCTATTTTCATGATCTTCATAGTTTCTAGCAATGTTTCTTTCTCCCCTCAGCCCTTGCGTCCGTTGGATTTTTTATTTGCATTTCCAATTCTGGTATTCTAGACTTCAGCCTCTTTATCATGGATGGAGGATCCCTCCCCTTCTTCCATTTCTTCAATACACATTATGAGCTTATTTGTTTAAATTCCTTAATTCTGCAAAATGTGCAAGTGACCATTTTGTCAGCATTAAGCATATGATAAATAAAATTGATCAATAATGATATAGGTCCTTTCAACTCATGAAGAATATATATAAATAACACTTCCATGTTATCCTTGGGCTTGTTATCACACAGTTTGTAGTGAGGTCAAAAGGAAAGAGGATAGAGGCCAAACTGGCGTAACAGGAACCTACCCCACCCAATGTCACCACAATGGGGAGGTTCTTTCTATTCAGGGAGGTTAGCCCAGGGGAGACGTCCCCGGTAACCTGGGGTTTTGAAGAGGCCAAAGTATAAAGATCAAAGCAAAATTTCCTCCTCACAGGTTACCACCAAGGTCAGATAGTCTGGCTAATCAGCCAATAAAGAAGTGTATGCCCAAATGAGAACACCTGCCCGGAACAAGACAATAGAAAAATAATATATATACGGGCTATATTCAAAGGGTTAGTACTTCATGTAACTATCTGACATCAATATGCAAGCAATGTAAAACAACATGTATTAATGAGATAAACATTTTATCAATATAGCAATGGAGAATATCAATTCATCAATAACTATTGAGATGATGTAGCTATCAATGTATCTAACCAATCTTTTACTCAATAAATGATTTCAACCATCATCTAATTGCTTATCATCAAAAGGTGTTGTGTCAAGATGGAATAGCCAAGTGTGACGTCAGCCCAGTTAGGGTTAGCTAGTTAGTTAGGGTTTCAAATTTAAAAGTTTTAAGAGATTGTTTGAGCACTATCACTTCAACATTGTGTGTCCAAGATTAGTGCGTAAGGGTAGATGGAGTCAATTAAGGAGAGGATGCAAGACTTGAAGGGATAAAGGCTAAGGACAAGAGGGAAGGGTTCTAGAGTGTTGCAATGGCAGGGCCCTAGAATCAAAACCCTAGGGGAAAGAGGCTCACTCCAGTGTTGCTTAAGAAAGGCCTCGTGCTCTTTCCTCCTTCCTTAGGTCAAAATTGGAAAAACAGCTAGCATAAAATATAAGTTAAAACAAGAGGATGAGGTGAGGGAAAGTGTTTCAATGGGAAGGCTTTGTCACCAAACCCTAGAAGATGGATGGCCCTAGGTGTAGATAACCTAGGCATGGGACGTCACCTCCCTTTTAACCTTTAAAAATCACAGCTAGCACAAGGGGAAAAAGTGAAAAGAGTGTAGCAAAGGTGTTACACGTCAAAATTGCTCAGCTGGATGAGTGTCGCATTATCCCTCTCAATTGTCGTAAGTGTCGCATCAACTTTCGCAAGTGTCGCAAGTTGGTCACTAGTGTCACAAAGGATGTTCAGACATACTGTCATGATAACGACACTAAGGAGACACTTATAACATCTCACATGACTGATTTGAAGGAGGAGAACTGATCTGCTGAAGTCAAACAACCTTTTTCCACCTGAAAGCACCTCAAAAACTGAGTTTTGGAGAGGAGCGCTCCCCCTTACACTATCTCGGAGCGTCGGCGCTCCTCATACACTATCAGGGAGCGTTATAACGCTTCCAGGCCCTTGTGAAGGAGCGTTATAGATTTTGAGTGCGCCAGCGCCCCCTAAAGCTTACTAGGGAGCGCTACAACGCTGTGATGGCCCTTTTGAGGGAGCGCTACCTATTCTGGGCGGTTGTTAAACTGTTGAGATGAATGGGTTAAGCATATTTTCATTCTTGGAAGGCAGTTGGATTCGAATCCCTAGTCCAGCCATGATCCTAGGGCAGGTCCTCAACTGAAGGAGGAAAATCCTCACCTTCCCCAAGGATATCTCAAGTGGTTGAAGCCTCTCCAAGGCTATATAAGCAAGCTTTCTAATGGTGAAAAGGGGACAACAATTAAAGAATGTCAAACTTATGATCTCATAAGTGAGACAGGATTGCAAATAGAGAATGATATCAAACCTATGATCTCATAGGTGAGATTGGAAAATGCAGAATTACACCAAACTTATGATCTCATAAGTAGGGGAAGAAATGTGTATGTGAAACTTATGATCTTGGAGGAAATCTGCAGTCAGCTAGAGAAGAGCCATCAGTGCAGCTGCTGCCATCCAGGTTGTGGATCTTTCAGACAAGGGTTAGACGAAGAGGATCTGACGAAGCTGTCACATTTGCATCTACGATTGTAAGTACTGCTGTCGTTATTCTCATTAATATGACATGCTTGGCCTGTTTCTTTCTAGTTTTGTGTTTGATGCTACATGAACTTATCATTCAGTGATAGATTTGTTTTCAAGCTAATGTCAATAGAGTAGGAAGTGGTCGTATCTTAATTTGTCCACAGACATCAACGAGAAGCAAAAGATTGGAGCGCAACTCGGAGCGTGCAGGGACGAACGTCGGTTAAAAGGTACTTCTGTTACTCTTCCTTCTCATGCGTTAGGCTTAGATATATTCGAAAGAAATTCAGTGTCCATGATAAGCACTTTTCTGTCTAGGGTTAAGGTCAAGCCTTAGAGGTCGATCTACTTGTCCGCAGGCAGATTTTCCTACAACAAAAGGCTAGGCTCTTTCTTCCTTCTTCAATGGTTGAATATTTCTCTTTTAGGGGACATGAAACAAGGACCTACTTCTGTGCTTGTCACCTAGGGTTTTAAAATCAGAAAATTTATAAGTAAATGCAAGAATATAAACCTACAACCATTAAATTAAGAAGTTTTGCAAGAAAAACACTTACATATCATGATGAAAAGCATATGCAAACCCTAGTTGTAAACCTTCCTTCAAGAGAAATGCCAAACATGCCAAGAAAATCCTTCCATCAACAAGTGTGCCTCACTTTAAAAGACCAAATACCCAATTAGGGCGCAAAAATCAGACCTCACAAGAGAGTGAGTTGTGTTGTTATGTCAAATGAGGGAAAAACATCCTCAATATATAGTGTATCATGACCTATAATTAAATTTAGGTCATTAAAAATAGCCGACAAGGCTACAAACCAAAAATCATACTATTTTCACATTAAATGTTTTCTAAAACCCTAAATGAGCAAAATATGAGACGTCAAGCCCTCCTGAGGGAGACGTTAGGCCCTTTTGGGGCTAGTCCAGCATCCAGAAGTCAAACGTTAGCCCTCCCTGAGCTCCTCCAAGATGCCACACGTGCCAGTCGTCATGTCAAACTGCCACATGCTCAAGGTGATGTCAAGGCCTCTTGGGTGACATCCTGGTCGTCAAAGGGAAACACTCCATCTGAGAAGGGTCAACCCCCCTGGGCTGGGCTCAGCCAAAGTGTCCTGGATGGAACGTCCTTCTTCTTCTCATGTGTAAGAGCTAAACCAATCACTATCATGTCTCTACCCCTGACGGGGTCCCAACAACCATCTGATAGGCTCTTCAGTCCCATGGAGGTTCGAGCTAATCATCTCCCCATGTGTATTGGTCCAACTAGTACCTATCCGTCAGGCATGGTCCTGCACATCAAAAACTTCGCCCTCCATGGGCTCATTAGTCACAGGGATCATAGCAATGTCAATCATGTTTTATCATTAATTTTATCAAATACATTCATAAAACCCCTGATATATCAATCAATAGCTCAAAGACATTATAATGACCTACAATACAAAGCCAAAGAAAAAGACAAAATACCCTATTGGGCCAGCATCCATAAGAAAAGGAAAGTCTCCAGAGGGTACCATCCAAGCCATGTAAAATGAGGTGATGTGGTCAAGGGGATGTCCAGACATACAGGTAGAGTGAAAGATAGGGATGCATGATATTACCTGTGGGTGTCTTTGTAGAAGGCGAGTTGTACCCGTCATGGATGCAATTCTTTACAAGCCCTTTATTGCCTTTATTCTTTCTTTTCTTTATTGCTTTTCCTTTTTTTTATTTCAAGGTCTAACTAGAGGACACTGCCTTGGCGTGGTGACCAGAGTTGACAGTGTTACCCATAAGCACTTTCACAGAGATGATAAGGTCGACTCATGATGAGACCCCCTTTCCCTTGGCCATGCAACCAAAGGTCACTGCCCTGGCGTGGTAACCAGATAATGGCAATGTCATACTACTAGGTACCCATGAACATAATAGGCTGGCTCATGATGAGACCCCCTATCCTCTTGGCTAGGTCTTGTTTTGTTAATTTTCTTTGGGTCCCTGTTGTTTCTTGCTGAGAGGATTTTTATTGCCTTCTCGGGGATCCCTGGGCGAGGCATCTCTAGGTTTCATTTTTATGGATTTTATCTTTTACCAACTTCTTTTACCTTCTAGGCCTTTATCCCCTTCTTCCCATGAGATAAGGTGCAACCCCACAAACAGATCATCCTAATGCCCGGACTATGGGAATGGGACAGATGAGTGGGAGATAAGATGTAAAAGTGATGATATGATGGGAGCAGATGATGGCTCTTCATAAATTCCCCCGGTGGAAATCCAAAACTTATGGGTACAGGCTTGCTAGGGCACCCTGTCAATCCCCCCAACCATGGTCAAGCAGGTCAATGTAAGATACAAGCAGTTTTTAGAAATAAAAGGAGTAAGATGCATATATCTAAAGGTTATAATGATAAAAAATGACACATACCATGATACCTGGACCAATTACCTCATGGAGCAAGAGTCTTCTCCAATACAAGTCCAAGCTGAAGGTGATGGATGTTGCTGCTACTGACAAGACAAGTCTGATGAAGGAGAAGAAAGATGGGACCTCCAGGGCCATGCTCAGGTCAATCCTTCTCTCGGTACTCCATGTCTAGGACCTGTGGGCCTCGATACATGATCTCCTAGTTATCCCTAGAAATCGGGGATAACAGGGCTGATATAGAAATCAATTCTACACATGCACTTCCTTCAAAACACTTTCCCAAGTGACCATGACTCAAAACTGCGGCCAAATCCTTCCTGGAAATTTTTTGTGTTAAAATTATCATATCTGAGATCCTGTGGCTTAAAATTGATCGAGGACTGAGATCGATGGTCAATGGGAGCTCCAAGACTCTGGGATTTGGGAGTTCCAGACTATCCACACTATCAACCCTTTTGTAGTGTCAATTCTTAGGACTGTAGGATCTATTGCCATGTATGCTTTCCCGATCAACATTCGATATTAAATACGGCCTTCGGGAGTTCTTGACTCAAGCAACTTGTCATTCAATTTCTCCAGAGTAGCAAGTCTTCGGACCTTGTGATATTGCGCCATGTGTCTAATCTAATCAATGTCTAAGATGGAATCCAGGCTTCAAGCCTTCAAGAGTCCTCGACCCCAACTTCTTATGCCTTAAATCCTCTAGAGTGCTAAGTCTCTAGACTACGATATCTACTTCCACATGTCCTCTCTCGATCAACAGTGAGGATTTACTCCGCTCTTCGAAGCTTCGGGGGTTCCACCTTCATCATACCTCATTCCTTCAGAATGTCGAAATGGAGAACTCCCAGAGTCTTCGTCAATAACTAAGAACCAAGGGGTGCTACATGGAAGAAAATAAGGAGCGTACATGTGGCCCTATCTCATGGGTGAAAAGTATCATATACTTACCGGATGGAACATTATTTGAAAAACATGAGACACAGTGACATGTGGAAAGCATCAAGTGTGTCCATATCACCCTAGGTGATGTCAGCAGGCCACGTCACTCCAGTGCATCAGGACTTTGGACTTCAAAAATTCGTAACTTCAAGAGAATTCTCCACACTACAACACAAATCCATCGAATGTTGAATTCCCCAATAGGCTGATCTGCGAACACATGTCCTCAAACACGAATGGTCCAGAAATGCTCCGGAGTTCGGGACTTCGGAGGTCTTCGTTGATGAATACCACCACACCCTCGGACTGTTGAACGTCGAATTTATGAACCCTTTCTATTATTCAGACACATGTCTCTGAATATGAAGGTTGCATATTTACTCTATAATTTGGGAATTCGGGATATTTGCTTTGTTCAATAAAAAAAATAAAAATAAAAATAAACTTCACTAAAACATTCGATCCTCGACCATCGGTCATCGTCGATCGGAGATTTTATTTGTCTGGAAAAAAAGAAAAACTTCACCAGAATCTGTCGATCCCCAACCATCGATTATCGGAGATTGGAGATTTTTTTTGTTTTATCTTCAACCCTTCACCAAAATTGTCGATCCATGACCATTGGTCATCGACGATTTTTGTTGGCGAACTTCCACACTTAGATTTTTTTTACAAAATCCCAGATGAAACTGGGACATTGATCTCCCAGCTAAGATGATCTTGACTGTTTATTTTCTCCAACTCCCCAAACAGCCAAAATGAATACGAACCGTTGATGTTCCTCATTTTTCAAATCGTCGAATCAATCCCAGCCGTAGATTCTCCAAACTCTATCGAGCATTATAGCGACCATTAAAACTCAATTTTTTCAACCTTCTAAGTCAAATTTGACTCTACGACTCTGCATATTTAATCCATTAACTTCTTAGACAACCCTAGAATCGTTCAAACTCAGATACATTCACTAATTTGGGGGATTTCACTCAAATATTTCCACTGTTTTCCCCAAATTCGCACAGATATATATAAAATCTATGACAACGAATCTTCTCGATTCGCACTTGTTCTGGCTTGTAACAGTCTAGTGTTTGAACCATAATCTTTGATACCAATTTGTAATATACCTAGCCTCCCATAGGTCGAGCATGCCACACTAAGAATGCACCTCTTGGTTGATTATGAATTTATGATAACAATTAATTAATAACGAAGCATGAAGTACATAAATGCAGTGATCAAGATTCATACTAAAACATAAAAGGCATGTAAAATATACCATGCACAACATTAACTAGAAAGCATGCATATTATAAGTACAAATCTCATGTATAATAATTTAATATGCAGTGGAAATAAATACACAAGCAACGAAACCATAACATAGAGAACTTATGTTTTATAAAAGAAGACACCAACTGGATGTAGACCAAGGGCATTCCTTCCAACCATAGACACTCTTTTTCCAAGTCTCAACAATAATTTCACCTCGATCCAGGGCTATGAATCCACAAGGACCATTCCAGAGTGTTACTTGACTTCCCAAACTAGTCAACACTCAAGCTCTCACAGGCTTATCCAACACTCATATAAATCCAAGTACCCAACTCTCTTCTACCCAGCCTACACCACCCAAGAGAATTAACCTCCACCCTTCTCTGCCACGTAGTCCCTCAGGCAGTCCCTCTCCTTCCAGGGCTCCAGTGCAGCTAGTCCAAAATCCCCATGCTGGGACTCTCATGACTCACAGCTGTGAGAAAATATAGACACAAACCAAGCATCTTAGGCATGTAGGCCTCAAATCATGGTTAGATTACAACAACAGTCTCTACAGCCAACAAAACCGTGGTTGTCCTTCAATGGTCCAATTTCCTTTCCCAAGCCAAACGTGAATGAGGAAAGATGAGTGAGTGAAGGAATGAATGGAGTGCAGAATCCACAAGAAAGGATGAACAATGAAAAAATCAAGTGAATGAACACGTGAGGTGACCAGAAACAACACCATAATGGGGAAGGGGATGAGAGTGAGTGAATGACCAAAACAAATGAGAGAATTTTCTAACAGGGGAACCCCTTCCACAAACCAGGGACTAGTTTTTGTAATTCGTGGGGATCAAGAACCTCTTGACCTTCCCCCAAGAA
>ML807349.1:212092-256123 GCA_009831015.1 Picea engelmannii
ATCACAGCCCCCTATAACTCTAGTCATTGTTCTTCTAGAAGCCAACGATGTATTTATTATTAATAATGATCACACATTACATTTCTTAGGCACACTGGCCTTTTAATATTTGTTTTGGCACTCTGGCTTCTCAACAATGTAACAATACATTATTTAATATGGGGGCTCAAAACCAGGGGTATTACATCAAAAAGCCTTAGGTTTGATCCCATAAGGGTTTTACATTATCCTTTCTCATTTTCACGTCATAACTTGCATGGTCGTTACTACCCTCCACGGGCACCCCAATTATTACCCTGATTGTCATTTGGTTCCCATGATATGATTTATTGTAGGCTCGAGATCCATCCTTTAGACCCACCATAACCAGAAGTTGAGTCTCATTCTTCTATCTTCATCTTTTTTCTATCCATATCCCAATGGGTTTCCCATATTTTAATGTTATTTTATGGTCACATGTGCATATTATTTTTTATGTCTTGGTGCCTACTATTTCACTATGATTTTGTTTGATCCTTCTTACCATCATTGCATTCACACTTAACTTATTTCCTTTTGCATTAGCTTACCTCCATTTTGTGACCCTTTACCCATGGAGAGAACCACTTCCATGAGATAACTTCACTTTCTAGTACCATGTTCCATTCATTTTTTCTAGGTCAATTCCAAACACTTGGAACATAGAAGCATGTCATTGAGCCACTTGGTCTCTCTAGATGAGTTTACTTTTAACTCTCTTTCATTCTCGTTAAACCATGAAAAGACACTCTATTGAGTAAAATTTTACCTCTTTTTTGGACTCATAAAACTACATCGAAAATACACTATTGAGCATACTTTCATCTCTCTTTTGTGCTCATAAAACCATGAAGGAGACACCCAAAAACAAAAAGAGTGAGGTTTTTTCTTACCATTGATTTGTATTATAAATGTGGTAGTTATCAGTTGTGTTTCCAATGAACATGAAAGTTTTTTGCATATTTGTATTATAGTTGGGTTATATCTTACCTAGGATTTGTAGATTTTACCCTTATACAAATAATTACTGCAAATAGATTCTTAATAAAACAGAAAATATACAATGTTAGACACACACATTACACATAGATTTTTACCCTGGAAACCCAAACCAAGCAAACCAATAACATGTTTAGATCTGCACCTCTAATCTTCTATTCATCACCTTCTTAATTGTTTATAGTGAAATATACATATAGGATCTCGCGACATCCAAACCCCTAATCCATTGACCTGAATTAGTGAACAACCTAATTCCTTAATCGGAATTAGAAAACCATTGCAAAAAACCATGTACCCAAAAACCACCAAATATTGACCATTTTTTTTTTCTCGAGGGTTGTCACCCCTTAACCCCCATACCCCCTTCACTCCCATATTAATGTACAATACATGGGATCAATTTTGAAAATAATATAACACATACCCAAAATTCTTCCACTTGTTGTTTTATTTTCATACAGGGGGTTACAGGATTACATAGTCAACAATATAGTGCAATAATGACAATAGATCCTCTACACCAACATAACTTCTCAGTGCTCACAAATTTTGTTAATGAATTTGAAACAATATCCAAAGTGTCAACCTTCTTTTCTTCAACCATGTCCCTCATAAATTGATATTGAACATCAATATGCTTTGTCTTTGAATGATAAGTAGGGTTCTTCACTAAGAAGATTGCACTCTGACTACAATATATTCTTACAACTTTTTGTACCAACCCAGTACCTCAACACAATCTCTATAACCATACATCTTCCTTGCTTTCATGAGTGGCTTCCATGTATTCAACTTCTGTAGTTGAGAGTGCCACTACAAACTGTCTTTTTCTCATACAACTTATTGCTCCTCCAAATAGGTTAAACACATACCCACTTGTAGATCTTATGCGATCCAGATCTCCATCCAAGCCTGGATAAAAAAAATCCATGTATGTCCAACACTCTATCTAATCCCAATCTTCATTGGTAGAAAAATCCATAACTAGTAGTGTCATGCAAATACTTGAAAACCCTCTTTAATGTTGTCCAATGCTCCTTCCTTGGTTTTGAAATATACCTGCTCAAAAATCCCACTGCATGTGCAATGTTCGGTCTAGTACAAACCATTGCATACATCAAACTTCCAACCACACTTGCATATGAAACATGAGACATGTCCTCTTCCTCTTCCTATGTCTTGGGACATTAATCCACAAATAACTTTACACCTACAGGAATAGGAACCTTGACAGCTTTACATTTATGCATATTAAACCTCTACAATATTTTCTCAACATATTTCCTCTGATTTAACCAGAGTTTCATGTTTTCCCAATCTCTTTTAATTTCCATTCCCAAAATGAAATTTGTAGCTCCAAGATCCTTCATGTCAAATTTAGATGACAACTAAGTTTTCACATCCTCGATAATATCCTTGTTGTTTCCTATCAACAACATATCATCCACATAAAAGACCAAATAAATAATATGATCACCAATTAATTTAAAATACACACAGTGATTTGCTATGCTCCTTATGAATCCATGTCCCAACATATAAGTATCAAATTTTTTACACCACATCCTTGATGATTGTTTTAACCCATACAGGGAATTTTTCATCTTGCATACCAACTCCCTCTTCTCCTTCAGAGAAAATCCTTCTAGTTTCTTCATGTAGATTTCTTATTCCATATCCCCATATAGGAATGTTGTCTTCACATCCATTTGTTCTACTTCAAAATCAAACATAGTAGAAAAAAATAAAATAAATCTAATAGAAGTTAACTTGGCAACAGGGGAAAAAATCTCACTAAAGTCAATTCCCTCAACCTAGGAATAACCTTTTTCTACTAATCAATTATTTTATTTCTCCACTTTACATTATACATTCATCTTCTTAAACACCCATTTGTTGCCAATGGGATTTCTGCCACTCAGAAAATCCACTAGATCCCAAGACTCATTCTTTTCCAAGGTTTCCATTTCTTCAACCATGGATTTTTTCCATAGTTTTCCATCCTCTAAATCCACTACCTCCCTAATAGTTCTATGATCATCATCAGTAATAGAAAAAGAAAATTTTGAATGGAAATGAAGTGGAGTATACCTTTTTGGTTTTCTTATTTCCTGAACCAATCTCCTCAGTACTAGAGTATGATGATATTCTTCTTATTATTCTTGTTCTTTTGTAGAGTCGGATTCATCATCCTTTAACTCAAACTCCTTTTTCTCTAGTTCTTCCTTCCTTAGTAGAAATTCCTATTTGACAACATCTTTGATTTCTCAAAATGCCACATCTTGGCTATACACTACCTTCTTAGTTTCTCGTTTCCAAATCTTATACCTTTTCATACCATATTTATACCCAATAAAGATACAGTTTTCATTAGTTTTATCTAGCTTACTCTTGTTTTCCTTTGCAACGTGAACATAGGCCTCATAGCCAAATACACTGAGATGTGTGAGAGAGGGTTTCTTACTATTCCATACCTTGTGTGGAGTCTTTCCATACAGTGTTGATGAGGGTGATCGATTGACCAAGTAACATGAAATACCCACTACCTATGCTTGGAATTCATGTCCTAACCCGACACCACTGATCATGCACCTTGATTTTTCCATCAGCATCTTGTTCATCCTTTCTGCAACTCCATTTTGTTGAGGTATATGTGGAGTATCCCTTTTCCTTTCTATACCGCACTTCTTACATAAATCTTTGAATTCATTTCTGCATAACTCTCCACCATTGTCTGTCCTCAGTGTTTGATTTTCCACAAGAGCCTTAAACTCTTTAAACATGTCAAAGACTTTAGGTTTCTTCCTGAGGAAATATATCCATGTATTTCTCAAGAATTCATATATAAATGATACATAGTACATAGATTTTCCCAATGATGGAATTGATACAAGTCCAAACACATCATTGTGCACCAACTATAAAATTCTCTCTTCCCTCATTGCACTACAAGGGAATCTTACCCGATTTTGCTTCTCATATACACAATGTTCACAAAAATAAAAATCCAAAGAGTAGTTATACGTACCTTCAACCATACCTTTACCATGTAGTAGTTGAAATCCCTTCTCTATGATATGCCCCAGTATTTGATGCCACAACATAACCATTTCTCCAGAGACTGTAGGAGTTTTCTTCTTCTTCATCTCCAATATCAGGAATAATGGAGCTATTACACCCATCACTAATAATGCTTCCCTCTAGCTTATGTAGAGTTCCAATCCAAACTCCCCTCAACAACACCATTTCTCCTTGAACCATCCTATAGGTTTATTTCTCAAACATTGTTTTTATGCCCGCATCATCCATTATTCTTACATAAATCAAATTTTTGGCCAATCCTGGGATGTGAAAAACACGAGGTAGTGTTCTAATCCTTCCATCCATGAGCTTCAACTAGAATGTCCTTGTCCTGTGATTTTGGCTATCGATTCATCACCTAGGAAAACATCACCTCCATCATACTTTTCATATTCACATAACCACTCCCTATGGGAAGTCATATGAAAGGATGCATCTGAGTCAACCATCCATGCCTCATGATCTGTATGTGTGCTTGATGAAGCCAAGTACACATCCCCTCCTTCTTCAGAGGAGTGTTTTTCTTCTGTAGAAGGAGCATCTTCATATTCATTCCCTCTCTCAAAACTTTTGGATCTACATTTCTTCTTGTAGTGCGCTTCTTTTCCACGTCTCAAACATACCTTGAATTTTTTTTTAGGAGATTTAGATCTACCCTTAGAATTAGATCTCCCACTTGAGGACTTAGATCTGTTTCTTTCTTGGGAGAGTCCTCTTGCAAATAATTAATGTGTGCTCTATCCTTCCATGTTCTTTTGTCTCATCTCCTCCAACAACAAGGATGAGACCACATCATTCAAACTTAATGTATTTGTATTACTACCTATGGCCATAACCATGCTATTCCACATGTCTGGTAAATAGCACAATAAACTAATACATTTGTCTTCATCTGAAATTTTAATATCAATAGATAATACCTGACTTACCATAGTGTTGAAGGCATTCATAATATCTACCACTAAGTCTCCATATTTCATCCTAGGGTTATACAACTTCTTCTGTAGCAACAATTTATTTACCAAGGACATAGATTGATACAAAGTCCCCAACTTATCCCATAATGAATTAGTTGTATCTTCCCCTGACACATTCAACAATACTGAATCTGAGAGACATAACCATATTGTGTTATTTTCCTTCCGATCCAACTTTTTCCATTCTTTTGTTTACATTAATATAGGTGTAGTACATGGATCCACCGTGATCCACTGATCTTTGTCTACCAATAGATATTCCATCTTGAGCTTCCATGGCTCAAAACTTTTCCCATTAAATTTCTAGATCTTTATTTTTGAACTACTCGCCATTTATTTTCACCTAAAGAATCAATACCACATATATCCCACTATAACAAAGTGTATCACAAACCCGATCCAAAACCTTAGCCACAAAGTGACGCAACCTACCCCTCACCGAGCAAGCCGCTCTGATCCAGGATCTCCTTCGACCAAGGGCCCGAAGAGTCTAAGCTCTTCCAACTCCCCTTGGGAGTCACAAGTCGCCCACAGTAACTCCTTCGGCGATTCCCCCTCCTTCAGAAATCGGGATATCGCGACTCGGGAATTCGCGGGTCACGCAAACGCAGTTCCCCTACAGCTCCAAACCCCGAACCCTGAGAGTCAATAGTCAACGCTTTCGCGCATCGGGGATTTCCCTATCGGGAAATCGAGAATGGTGATGTTAGGTTTCACTGCCCCTTTCAATCCCCGAACTCCGAACTCCAAATTGACGCCACCTGTCTTCCACTAGTACCTGGGGTCCCACGCTGCCACGTCGCTCCTCCACTCGTGTGATCGGGGATCACGGGATCGCAATTTCAACTGTCGCAAGTCCGTTGCATTTGAAAGCCCCGAACACCGGAACCCCGATTCGCCGGATTTGTGCCACCTGGCCTTGTTTAAAATCAACGGTCCCTATTGACTCGGGAAATCGCTATTCGCGACTTCGACGGGTATGCCACCCCTCTCGTCGAACGCCGAACGACAAATCTCGACCTCCCGGGATCTGAGGCCACGTGTCTCTCTGAAGATCGACGGCTCCCGTCAAAATCGGGAAATCGCAACTTGCGATTTCACGAGCTGTAAAACTCTCACCTCGCCAACCCCCGAACGCTGAACCACCGAAGCCTGATGGACTTTTATCCTCCTCGCCTGTGCTTACGGGTTATCTCCCTCACAATTCTTACACGATCCAACGATCCTAAGGACTTCACGATTTCTTTCGGCAATTCCTAGCCGATGATTCCCCGCCTTGAAAACCTGCTTTGCTCCGAAGCTTCTTTTGGTTCAAACCTCACCCAGGTTTGTTCCCACAGTATGTACGAGGAACTATCCCTCCTGAGCTTATTTCCTCTGCTTCTTTCAGGGGTTCTACGCACACCCTGATGCACAGCCTCAACAACTCTCCAAGTGTTGATCACTTTGGAATTCTATGCGCTCCAAGCCATAGGAATCCCTGCCTTCTTTCACTCAAGCTAGCGGCTGGAAATTTCAAGTTTGACCTGCACTTCCCCTGCACGATTCTAACAACCCGATTCACTCTGGGCAAACGAGAACAAGAGTTCAACTGCTTAGCCTCCTCACTCACTCTATGCAGAGGAATTCAACAGCACTCTATGCAGGAATCTCCTTGCTCAAACAGAGAACCAATTAGAACTTATTCTCTCATTCCCTCAGGTTTCGAACCTACCATGAAATCACATATGCAGCATATAGAAGAAAGGCATAAAAATAAGCAAGTATGCAACAGCATAATATCAACAACACACAGAAAACAAACACAGCCATGGAATTGAATCAAAGTCTTTCTTCTATTAATTCAATATGTACATGGGTGTTCTTCACAAGTTCTCTGCTTGCTCTTTCCTTCTGAATGCAGGGATGATCCTACAATGATACAAAGGAAGGTGCCTATATTCTGTTTTCCCTCCCAGAAGTGAAACTGTCTAATCTACAGCTAACCCTATCTACCAGTATTAAAACTATTAAATGTCTCCCTATCTGTAACATAATACAAGTGCGCTCAGCTTTGAATGCCTTCAGTTGAATGGCGGCACAACAATCTTCAAGTTATTCAAAAAGGTATGCGTTGGCACTGTCCAGCTGTATCTCTCTATCCCCACGCTACTCATTTCATGACGTCGTAGATGCTCCTGCATCATAATCCTTGACTCAAAAGATTTCATGGGCTCCTGTCCATGAGCTCCTGCACGGTGTGCCCATGCTTCTGAATCACTGCCTCTGTCTCCCAGCTGGCATCCTCCATTGGGTGATTCTTCCATTTCACCAGGTATTCAAAATATTGCTTTCTCCTGGTCTTCCTGCCTATTCTTTTATCCAGTATGCACTCCATTTGAGGCTTATGTGCAAGTGGCAACTGCTTCTGCCACTGGACCACTGGTTGTTCATCAGTTCCAGCTCCTTCATCCTCGGTCCTGTAGGGGTATAAATTCGAAATATTGAAAATCAGAGATATCCCGATGTCCTCTGGCAACTCAAGCTCATATGCGTTCTCGCCAAATTTCCTCAGAATTCTGCATGGCCCGATTTTCTTCATCTTGAGATTGTTGTATGTTCCTCTCGGGAACCTTTCTTTCCTCAAGTGCACCAGAACCATGTCCCCAACTTCAAACTGAAGTTGTCTTTTCCTCTGATCGGCTCTGCGCTTATACTCCTGGTTTTCTTTCATCAGTCGCTGCTTCACCTGTGTGTGAAGTTCTTGCATTGCCTCAGTGAATTCCTCATCTCTCGTGCTGCTAGTTTCAGCCTGTTCTGACTCCCTGAGCTCAGAAACTCCTCTCGGCTGTGTCCCATACAAAATTTGAAATGGGCTCTTACCTGTACTCCGATTCACTGAATCGTTGTACGCAAATTCTTCTTGTGGCAAAATCTGATCCCAATTGTTGTGATGCTCAGTTACCAGACTTCTCAACAGATCCCCCAAGATTCTGTTGACTACTTCAGTCTGCCCATCTGTCTGGGGGTGATAAGAAGAACTGAATGCCAAGTCAGTCCCCAGCTTCTTCCATAGCTTCCTCCAAAAGTGACCTATGAACTTCGTGTCTCGATCCGAGACTATACTTCTCGACAATCCATGCAACCGCACAATCTCTTTGAAAAACAAATTTGCGATGTGGGTTGCATCGCTGGTCTTATGACACGGAATGAAATGTGCCATCTTTGAGAACCTGTCCACCACTACAAAAATGGAATCAACTCCTCATTGTGTCCTCGACAAACCCAACACAAAGTCCATGCTAATGGCTTCCCAAGGCCTCTCGGGTATGGGCAACGGCTGATAGAACCCTGTATTCTGCTTCCGGCCCTTCGCATGTTGACATATTCGGCACCTGTCAACAAATCGCTTTACATCAGCGCGCATGCCTGGCCAAGAATATGATTCACTCAACTTGGTGAATGTTTTGTCATGCCCAAAATGACCTGCTAAGCCTCCACTGTGCTTTTCCTTCACCAAATTCTCTCTCATAGAGCAATCTAGAATGCACAATTGATTGCCTTTGAACAGCAATCCATCCTGGATCAGGTAGTCAATCCACCGACTCCTATCCCTGAGAAATGGGTTCTCAACTGCCTCGTATGCCTCGCCAAAGTCTGCGTCACCTGCATACATATCTCTTAGATTCTCAAAACCCAAAGTCTTGACCCTGAATTCCTGCAGCAATAAACACTTTCTGCTCAAGGCGTCAGCTACCTTGTTGGCAGTCCCTGAAATGTGCTTTATCACAAATGTAAAATTCTGCATATATTCCACCCACTTTGCATGCTTCCGATTCAGCTTCTCTTGTTGACTTACGAACTGTAACGCATGATTATCACTGTACAGAACAAATTCCTTGGGTATGAGATAATGCCTCCACTTTTTCAATGCCTGGATAATGGCATAGAACTCTTTATCATATGTGGAGTACTTCAATTTTGCATCATCCAGCTTCTCACTGTAATATGCAACAGGTCTTTCATCCTGACTTAAAACCACTCCAACAGCATACCCACTGGCATCACACTTCACTTGGAAGGTTTTCTGAAAATCTGGCAACACTAACACTGGTTGCTCAGTTATCTTTCGCTTCAACAAATTGAAGCTCCTTTCAGCCTCTGCTGTCCAATGGAAAACCTTATGCCGCTTCTTCACAGTGTCCATCATTGCGGCACTGATTCCACTAAAATTCCGAATGAATTTTCTGTAGAAGCTTGCCAAACCGTGAAAGCTCCTTACCTCAAAAACATTCCTTGGCGATGGCCAATTCCTGATTATGTTCACCTTCTCAGGATCCATCTTCAATTCATTTGCCGAGATTACAAAGCCCAAATAAATGAGTTATGTCTGCATGAAGGAACACTTCTTCGAATTGATCAGCAGCTTCTCCTGCTACAGTCTTCTCATCACAATGGCCAAATGCCTCAAGTGTTCAGCCTTCGTTTTGCTGAAGATCAATATGTCGTCTAGATACACAACAACAAATTTGCCAATGAATTCCCGCAGGACTTCATTCATCAGTCGCATAAATGTGCTTGGCGCATTTGTCAACCCAAACAGCATGACCAGCCATTCGTACAAACCTTCGTTTGTTTTTAATGTCGTCTTCCATTCATCTCCTTCTCGCATCCGGATCTGATGATATCCGCTCTTGAGATCTATCTTTGAAAAATAATTTGCCCCACTCAGGCAATCCATCAAGTCATCCATTCTCGGTAGTGGAAACCTGTACCTGATGGTGATTTTATTAATCGCCCTAGAGTCTGTACACATCCTCCAGCCTCCGTCCTTCTTCGGACTCAGCACTGTCGGAATAGCACATGGACTAAGACTTTCCCTGACCAGTCCTTTATCCAGCAGATCATGTACCTGCCTCTTGACCTCCTCGTTCTCCTGAGGTGTCAACCTGTACGCGGCCTTATTCGGTAGACTTGCTCCGGGTATGAGGTCAATGTGGTGACTGACACTCCTCATCGGTGGCAATGAACGAGGTAGTCCGTCCACGATGATATCAGCGAACTCTCCAAGTAGTTCCTGAATCTCCTCTGGCAAGTCGTCCACTCTTGTGCTTGTCAGGACAATTCTCGGCTTCCTGACAACAAAGAATTGTGGATCCTCATCCTTCTCCAGCTCTGTGAGAAGTTCCTTCCCACTCATGAGAAGTATGGTACTGCTCGCTTCCAGCTTCACTTCCTTATCCTTTACCGGATGTAAGGTATGTGATCTCCCATCCTTCTCCAAGGTGTATGTGTTCATTCTTCCATCATGAACCACATTTCTGTCAAACTTCCAGGGTCTTCCCAATAATACATGACAGACATCCATGGGAATGACATCACACAGAATTTCATCCTTATATTCACCCATTTTAAAATTGACCAAGCATTGCTTTGTAACACATACCCGGTGTCCTTTCTGCAGCCATGACACTTTGTATGGACTTGGTTGTCTGTGCGTCTCCAACGCCAATTTCTCCACCATCTCGTTTGAAACGAGATTGTCGGTGCTCCCACTGTCCACTATGACCTTGCATTTCCAGCCCTTGGTCTTGCAAGTCGTCCGGAACAGTCTGCATCTTTGCGCTGTGTCCTCCATCTCTTTCTCGAGTTTCAAGAGAACTTTATGCATTGTTAGTGACTTCCCACTTCCAGTATCTTCATCTTCAACATCACGCCTCTACGCCTCAGCGACGTGAGCTTTTCCTCTGTCCATCTTCCTGTCTGGACAATCAACGGCTTTATGTCCGTCTTTCCCACATGTAAAACATGTGATAATTCCTCCACAACCCCTTCCTCTACCTTGGGTACGCAGAAAAGTGTTGGCATCAGCATATCCTCCTTGTTGATCATCTTGCTGCCTCCTCGGCTCAGAAATTTGTTGCCTCTGCTGTGAGGCTCCACCTCTTTCAGCTTTTCCTTGAGGCCTCTTCCAATCCTCCTTGGGTTTTTGAGTTCTCTCTTGGGCAACTGCTTTGCCTCTAGGTTGGCTTCTGCCTCGCCCTCGCTGTCCCTGCTTGTGGCTCAGCTTCTCTTTGGCTTTTAGAGCCATCTGGTACGCATCCTCAATTGTTCGGATGGTGACCATGCTCAATTCATCCTGAATGTCATACCTGAGACCATTCAGGTATCTCGCCACCTTCTCGGCATCACTCTCCCGATGACCAGCTCGAATGTTGAGCCTATAAAATTCCTCGGTGTATTCTCTCACCGTCATCAGCTTCTGTCTCAGGTTCTGCATGCACCTGAACAGAGTGATCTAGTAGTCTCTTGGGATGAACTTCACCTTCATCTTAGCGATCATCCTGTCCCAGCTCTTGATCTTCTATTTTCCTTTGGAACGCATGTCCGCCTGCAGCTTGTCCCACCATAAGGCTGCATGTCCTTTTAGCTTGGTAACAGCATGCCTTATTTTCTTGTCTTCTTCGATATCTTCGTAATCGAAGTATGTATCCAATGCTCGGATCCAATCCAGTAATTCCTCTGCATCTAGACTTCCCTCATAGACGGGAATGTCCATCTTCGTCTTCGAGCTCATCCTCGAAATGGCTCTAATCAGTCTTTCGGTTGATGCATCCTCTGCCGTGACTTCTTTAGCATCGTGTCCAGCTTCCTCTTCAATCTCGTGATCACTGAACTCTGCTGCACCAACACCACGTCTCTGGGTGGTCTCCATTTCTTCAAGTCTGGCTCGGAGATCTCTCATCTCTCGCTCTATCTCAGCATTACCTGCTGGCCTACACCTTCTCCGGGCATCCCTGTCTTCACGATCAGGAGATTGCCTCTCTCTTCTGGGTGGCATGGTGAAATCTGCTTCTCTCTGCTACCTGAACAAAGAGATCTCCACAACCTGCTCTGATACCACTCTGACACAACCTACCCCTCACCGAGCAAGCCGCTCTGATCCAGGATCTCCTTCGACCAAGGGCCCGAAGAGTCTAAGCTCTTCCAACTCCCCTTGGGAGTCACAAGTCGCCCACAGTAACTCCTTTGGCGATTCCCCCTCCTTTGAAAATCAGGATATCGCGACTTGGGAATTCGCGGGCCACGCGAACATAGTTCCCCTATAGCTCCAAACCCCGAACCCTGAGAGTCAACAGTCAACGCTTTCGCGCATCGGGGATTTCCCTATCGGGAAATCGGGAATGGTGATGTTAGGTTTCACTGCCCCTTTCAATCCCCGAACTCCAAACTCCGAATTGACACCACCTGTCTTCCACTAGTACCTGGGGTCCCATGCTGCCACGTCGCTCCTCCACTCGTGTGATCAGGGATCGCGGGATCACAATTTCAACTATCGCAAGTCCGTTGCATTTGAAAGCCCCGAATGCCGAAACCCCGATTCGCCGGATTTGTGCCACCTGGCCTTGTTTAAAATCAACGGTCCCTATTGAATCGGGAAATCGCTATTCGCGAATTCGACGGGTATGCCACCCCTCTCGTTGAACGTCGAATGTCGAATCTCGACCTCCCGGGATCTGAGGCCACGTGTCTCTCTGAAGATCGACGGCTCCCGTCAAAATCGAGAAATCGCAACTTGCGATTTCACGAGGTGTAAAACTCTCACCTCGCCAACCCCCGAACTCCGAACCCCTGAAGCCTGATGGACTTTTATCCTCCTCGCCTGTGCTTATGGGTTATCTCCCTCGCAACTCTTACATGATCCAACGATCCTCGGGAGTTCGCGATTTCTTTCAGCAATTCCTGGCCGATGATTCCCCGCCTTGAAAACCTGCTTTGCTCCGAAGCTTCTTTTGGTTCAAACCTCACCCAGGTTTGTTCCCACGGTATGTACGAGGAACTATCCCTCCTGATCTTATTTCCTCTGCTTCTTTCAGGGGTTCTACGCACACCCTGATGCACGGCCTCAACAACTCTCCAAGTGTTGATCACTTTGGAATTCTATGCACTCCAAGCCATAGGAATCCCTGCCTTCTTTCGCTCAAGCTAGCGGCTGGAAATTTCAAGTTCGACCTGCACTTCCCCTGCACGATTCGAAAAACCCGATTCACTCTGGGCAAACGAGAACAAGAGTTCAACTGCTTAGCCTCCTCACGCACTCTATGCGGAGGAATTCAACTGCACTCTATGCAGGAATCTCCTGGCTCAAACAGAGAACCAATTAGAACTTATTCTCTCATTCCCTCAGGTTTCGAACCTACCATGAAATCACATATGCAGCATATAGAAGAAAGGCATAAAAAGAAGCAAGTATGCAACAGCATAATATCAACAACACACAGAAAACAAACACAACCATGGAATTGAATCAAAGTCTTTCTTCTATTAATTCAATCTATACATGGGTGTTCTTCACAAGTTCTCTGCTTTCTCTTTCCTTCTGAATGCAGGGATGATCCTACAATGATACAAAGGAAGGTGCCTATATTTCGTTTTCCCTCCCAGAAGTGAAACTGTCTAATCTACAGCTAACCCTATCTACCAATATTAAAACTATTAAATGTCTCCCTATCTGTAACATAATACAAGTGCACTCAGCTTTGAATGCCTTCAGTTGAATGGCGGCGCAACAATCTTCAAGTTATTCAAAAAGGTATGCGCTGGCACTGTCCAGCTGTATCTCTCTATCCCCGCGCTGCTCGTTTCATGACGTCGTAGATGCTCCTGCATCACAAAGGCATCCCCCTCAAGCCAATAATTTCTCTGATACCAAATGTATATTTTAACCTTGTACAAATGATTATTACAAACATATTCTTAATAAAACAAAAAGGATAAGATGGCACACACATACATTACGCATATATTTTTACCCTAGAAACCCAAACTAGTAAAACTACTATGCTTAGAGCCACACCTCTAATCTTCTATTCATCATTTTCTTCATTGTTTACAATACAATATACATATAGGATCTCACAACATCCAAAACCCTAATCCATTGACCCATATTAGTCAACAACCCTAATTCCTTAATCGGAATTAGAAAACCATCGGAAAAAACCATGTGTCGAAAAACCACAAAAAAACATCAAAAACATACCCAAAAAAGATTCTCGAGGGATCCCGACCTCGAACCCCTGCAACCCTCCCGGTCGGGGGGTGCTAAGCACCCCACAAATCCCCTTTTCTCCCATATTAGTGTACAGTATATGGGATCAATTTTTCAAAGAATATAACACATACCCAACATGATTTGTATTATCAATATGAGTCAACTACTCCTATGGTTAGTTACTCTTTGAGTTACTATGGAGAATGCTTCAATGCATCATGCATTGTCGCACAAAAGAGTGGTTCTCTTGAGTAAATGTTGACAAGTCCTTAATGTTTTTTTTTATATGTTCAAGGGAAGTGATCTTGAGTCGACCATCTATTGTCTTGGTGACCATCCAAGTCATCCATCGTTGTTTTATTTATACTTGGTGATTCTATCTCTTCACAACATCTCTTGTTGTATGTTTTGTGTCGATTTATGGGTGATAAATTAAGTCCCCCATTCAACGAATATCTTCCTATTGAATTCAGCATATTCTCTAGGATAGGGATCTTGAAACCAACTAATAAATTGGAGCTTGCAATCTTCAGTGGCAAGCTTACTCATGATCAATAATGAGTTTACATCATTGACTCTTGATCAATTGATTCTATGAGTGTTTGACACTAGATCCTCTATTCACACTTGCTAGATTGAAATAGGTACATTGGGGTCCATTATTATCATTGGTGGGTCCCCTCATATCTGTTAACAGTATTCATCAATGACCAGTAATCAGATGATTTCTACCATGCTCGACAAAAGCTCATTTATTCGCATGATGTATAATTGTACCATCGGGATTGGGGAAAAGACCTTAGGACTAGGGGGTATCACTCATTCATGCTACCCCTCCCAAGTTGCGATGGAGTATATCACTATTGCATTAGTACTTTGAAGACTACATGGGCACTCTCCTTGGTGCTCGATGTCTTTCTAATGTACGTTGTGGCATAGATCCACATTGTATCTTCTCATGGCTATGATCTCGTTTATGACATGGGTATGTCATGTACCTTTTCATAGCCATGGTATTGAATTTTATTTCATGGATCCATGGTGTATATTGTTAGAAACCATGCTTTGTCTTTGTTTCTAGCATGGGTATGCCTACCTTAGAGATGATCTATATATGGTTGGTTAATGTCTGATTGCATGTACTCATTGGTTCATTAATCTCTCAATGTCTTCCTTATGTTGTATCACATGTATGGATATTATAATGTGTTTCAGCCATTGATCCCTCTTCTTAACTCACACATTAGGGGGCATCAATTATATCTTTATTTTCCACCCTGGAGACACAATGTGGAGGACCCATTGATGCTCTTTAAATTTTTGAAATATCTTTAATGTCTTCTAATTTAAAAAACTTATATATTTAAAACATCTAAAATTACTTAAATGATTAAAATAATTATTTTTAAGAAGAAGAATATACATTTAAAGATAATATGTTTAAAGGATCAAAATTTACCTATGTCATTAAAGAAAAGTTATATGTTTAAGAATATTAAAAATTATTTGGATATCAGAGAAGCTTCAAGTAAAAATAAATAAAATTTAATTTCATGCTTTAAAAAAATTAATAAGCATAATAATATTTATTTTTAATTATAGAAAGTATATAACTATGTTGTACGAGTTTCTGAGACATGGATATGAGTGTCCTGAAAGGTTAAAATGTTCGCCCAAATTTATAGGAAATGTCAAGTTAGGATCATCAGAATTAATAATTTTTAAAATTAAACTTTACATATATAAACTTCGAACACCTTTGTAAATTTGAATCATTGCTCTCATTCTTATTGGAAAAAACTTTAAATACAATAAAAATCAATGATACGGCTAACCATAATATGAAGAAAATGCTTTCCATGGATAGGGAATTGATTTATTCAACTTTCATATTTAGTCTAGGTTTAAAGGAAAACATACATGTATTAAAAGTTATTAATATACATAGCTATAAAGTGAGAATTATCAAGTTTTTTAATTTAAATATTTTTTTAAATAAGATTTACGTGTAATTTAGTCTTCGTTTTATAGTGATATTTTGAATAAATATAAAGAGAAAATGTGGTGTGATAAAGAACTTGAGGAAAAAATAAAATTAAGGTATTATAAGGATGTAATCAACCCTAATCTAGAAGATCAAAATTATCTCTCTATTTTGACAAGTGTAAAGAAAAAAATAAACATTGCTAAGATAAGAACAAATTCTCATGAACTCCATAGTGAAAATGGGCGTTGGTTAATTCCTAAAATGTCATGGGATGAAAGAGTGTGTCACATTTGTGACACTAAGAAGGTTGAAGATGAAAATCTCTTTCTCTTAAATTGTCCAGCCTATACTAATAGTATATCTCAATTTCAAAATATTTTTCACACTACTAACCTCCCTAACCTTTTAACTCAACAAAACTATGGTGATCTAGGAAAGCTTCTCTTAACGTTTTTCGAGCACTAAAACAAATTCTAAAGAATTGCAAGTAATTTGTTTCCCTTTTAAGGTTTGATACATCAATTGATCTCAGTAAACGTTAATTATCATCATCATAAAAATATTTGTAATAAATTAAGTATTTGTAATAATTAAAAAACAAAATGCATTTTAATTTAATAATACTAAAAATTGGTAAATACCAAAATTATAATTTCAATTTAAATCTTTCTACAATGGAAACCCATTCCCAAGCTCTCATTTCCTTCTTGTTGAAGCTCCAAAAAAAACTCTCAAAATCCCTAAACCCTTCCCAACCAATTCGAGCTCCCAAATTCCCTAAACCCTTTGCAACGAATAGGAACTCGCAAGTTCCCTAAACCATTTCCAACCAATTAAAATGATTATGAAAATTATTTAAATGATAATTCGTAAAATGTATTATTTTCGTTTTTAGATTTTGAAATACACTATGGATATTTAGACTTCTCATGTTTCTAGAATATTTTCCACTCATTTTTAGAAAAAATAAAATACATAAGGATATATGAGAGTCGAGGAAAAAAGGAATTCTAAGAAAAGGGAGGTCCGTTAATGAAAGGGAAAAAGACTAACAAGAAAAAATTAAGGGAATAAAGGATTAAGAAAAAAGAGGACTAAAGTGAGAAAGATAAAGGGAAAGAGTAAAATTTAATTTTAAAATTATTTTTTTATACTAAATTTTAAATGTTAGAAATAGGACCATAAATGACATTAATGAAGATGGATTTTCATGAATTATATTTTAAAATATTTTATCGACCCACAAACTAGTAAGAGTTATGGAAAAAAACAATTAACAATTATTGTTGGAGAAGGCTATTTTGGATAAGTCTTGGGAATTGTGCAGGAACAGATCGCACAACATTTTGGCTAAGGAGTAGTGCACATGCAAAGTAGTTGGAGCAAGTTCAGGAGTCAGCGCGTAAAAGGAAGAAAGTAGTTAGGGTTTTTGGGACATTTTTCCCACATTGTAACGGGCTTAGCCCTATGGTAAAGCTATAAATTGTAATGGGTTTTTTGGTAGAAGAATGTCATGTATGAAAGAGTGAAGAATTGGCTAAGTCTTCAGGTGTTTTGAGTGATGATTGAGGTTTTCGAGAGTTAGACTCGCACTACAGTAGAACGGATGAGGCAGGTTTGGGTAATGTCAACTAATATATCTTATTGTAAGCGCAGTGTGCAGCTGTAAGGAGATTTCTAATGAATAAAATAAGAAGCTAGTCATTGTGGAAGTAGCCTAGTTTGGGGTGAGCCACGTTAAAACCTTGTGTCATGATGTGTTTTTTTTGTGTGTTATGTTCCTAATGTATATGATATTTACTGTTATTGTGCAATGAAGATTAAGGTCTAGTATTCTGAATATGTCACTCTTATATGTTGTTATGGTCATGCACACTTAAATTAATGATGAATGAATGAATGATTAAGTGGAGTAATGTCGCGGATAGGGTATATTGAATGATAATTAAAGGTTAAATAATAGAAACCATGCACAAAGTAGTTGAATGGATAATGCATAGTATGGTTATGTTGAATGCCTCACTTCCCCCCACTGGAGAAACTTGGTTCCAACAACCCCTCTAAATGCCTAGGGTGAGACTTCACTTGCTTGCAGGTGATGTCGAAAGGGTCGGTGTCTAAGGGTTTTGTTGGTTTATTAATGATTAACCCCAATTATTCCCACTGTATGCCAACAAATGGTATGTTGCTAGGACAAAAATCTATAACTGAGGGGAATGTTTTGGAGGCTGAATAAGGAAGATATCACATAATGGTTAAGGAGGAAGGAATGAGAATTTTATAGAGAATAGAATAGGAACCCATGACTCAATGATGAACAATGTTTGCAAAGGTATATGTTTACAGATCTTCATGAAATCTTCTTTAGTGATTTTACAATAATTTTGACTGAATGGTTAGAAATGCTAGTGGAGAATGTTCAAAGATACAGAGTTGAGGATCTGATAAATGAGACTCCTGAATTGATTAGATAGTTGAATACAATAAGTAACAAAGTTTCTTGTGCAGTTGATTTTTAGTTGAATAGTATACTACGGGGTTACATTACAGAGTTTGCAATAGATTACGGAACGCATTGTCTACTTGGATAAAGATGTTATTGTGCGACAAGAATGTTATGAAGATGGAATCTAATTGCTAGGTGCCTTTGCACACATAGGGGGAATGGGGATGACCAGAGGATGGTATGAGATTGGAAAGAGATGAAAAGTATGAATAAGGAATGGATGGATTGAGGATGTCGAGAGAGGAATATAGTGAGTCAGACACAGATATTGGAGTATTTCGTTGTGGGAAAAGGTTTAGGTATAGTAAGAAGGAGATTGTGGTTGAGAGAGAAGAGTAGCATAGAGTGTTTGAGAAAAGAGACCCTTGCGTAGTGATTTAGATCACATCGTACAAAGAAAGGAAAGAGAGAGAAAAGGATCATCAGTGCAGTCCAAAAAAATAAGGAAGTCCATCTCAGATAAGAATCTATGTCGAGCCCATGACCCCATGTACATCACCAAGATATGAAACAGAAACAAGAACTTTTTAGAGAGAAATTGTAGTTAGTGGAGGAATTCAGAATAGTGGAAGTAGCGCAGTAAACCATAATCGGTCAGAATCATCGAGGGTAAGTACTACCCAGAATACAATGGAAGGAATAGATCATACATTAAGAATGCTTGAATTCCATGGAGAGGGGTCAAAAGACCTAGAGAAACATTTGTTTGTATGTGAAACTATATGGATTGCGAAGAATGTCCAAGATGAGGCAACAAAGATTGTGCAGTTAGCAACAACATTCAAAGGTCATGCATTTTTATGGTACATGAAGTATCAAACTACTACACCGACAAGACAATAAAGGACATTGGTAGAAAATGGACAATATTTATTAAAGGAATCTCGGAAGCCGAAATAAAGTCGCAGTAAATCACATATCTGAAAGAAATTGAGAAAATACAAATTGAGACACTTTCAGATTACGATCTAAGGTTTAAAGATGTGATGGGTAGATTAACATTCCATATTCTCAATGAACAACATAGAGAATGGTTTATTGCAAGTAAGTTGTCTCACATTCGTTGTCCTATGACACAATAAAAGGTCACATCGCAACCAAAAGCATTAGAAATTGCAATGAAATTAGAATAATCTCCTGTAGGATATGGCACAGGGATGGAACAGGTCCAATCACGGTTGGTTTTCCTAACTATTAAGTTGTCAAAACTGACAAAAGGAAAGGAAAAGCATGAACAAGTTTGGCGTATTACATGTAAGACAAAAGGCCATCATAAAGATGAATGTCCAGTATTCACGCAATATATGGCTATAGGGGCACTGAACCCATTGGCAGGAAGAGTGGGGTATTGTGAAATATGCAAGACATGGGGACATAATCTAACTTATTTTCCGTTATTCTAGAAGTACCATAGTATGCCCAGAATTTTTTTCTGTAATTTTTGCAAGTTTGTAGGACATGATGAGAAGGATTGTCGTGCATTCTACTTAATGAGAGAGAGAAATGCATATGCTTACAGAATCCAAGAAGAAAATGTCACAGAAGAAGGAGGAGTTCCAAAGTATAATACTCTTAGAGGATTTAATCAGGGTGGATGAGGAGGATTCGATAGAGGTCAAGGAAGAGGTGGATTTGGTAGAGGAGGAAGAGGACCATTTATTTTTTATAATTGCAATCAACTAGGACATTTAGCGAGACACTTCCTGAATCCTTGCATGATATTCACGTACTATAAATAATCGGACCATGCAGCGGAGGATTGTCCTCAACTGATAGAAAAATGGTAGGAAAGAGAGAACCAAAACCAAAACCAAAACCAAAACTAGAACCAGAACATACAGATGATAGTAGTTGAGGAGTGTGACAATCAACCTAGAATAGTAGTAGTTACATGTGGATGAATGAGAACTGGAGCAGATAAAACGAAACAAGGGAATAGTATTCACCAGTGGGTAAGAAAAGAAATGAAGCCATTACCATTATTTGATCCAAGAAAAGAGAAAGAGACTTACCAGCAAGAAAGAAAATAATTGATGGGAATAGATTGGATAGCATCAACTTCAACTACACCACCATGGTATGATAAACCATCGATATATGATATGCCTCTAGTCTATGATCATTTTGAAAAATGAACTGATGAGGTAAGTACTTTGAAGAGATTTTTAAGAAGTTTCTTATATTTAATGAAGGATGAATCTACATTTAGTAGTGTACATAGAATGATTGACTATTGTGCCCAAGAAAAAGAGAAAAATGTCACACAGAGAGCAGTTAACCAAGTGCACAATAAGAAGCGAACAAATAGGGAGTTTTGACTAAGTGCGCATATAGGAGATTACTAAATGGAAAATATAATTATGGATTTAGGCTCTGGTGTAATTGTTATACTAAGACAGACTTGGGAGATGATGGGCTAGCCAAAGCTGATGTGGTCTCCGATCTAGTTGAGATTAGCGAACCAACATAATATCATCCTAGTTAGAAGGTTAACATGAGTAAATGTCAATATTGATGGAGTGCGCAGTGTAGCATACTTCGAAGTGATCATCATAGTAGATGGCAGTACACCATATCCACCACTATTAGGACTTGATTGGTGTTATAACCCTAAATTGCACCAGACATGCATACCTGGCATCAGGTCATCTCACTTGCTATCTTTGTCAAGCCATCATTGAACAGTTCTTCTAAAAACCATTGTTTTGAAGGTGTACATGCCCTACACCACTATTTCCTATGTACACACACTTGCTACATCACTACAACTCACGTATACTCACAAAAAATCGTGAAAAATGAAAATTGAAAAGGGATACGGGTTTTCGAGTTGTTACTTAATCAGTTGACCGCCCATATCCAGTCACCCCAACCGTTACTGTCTCTTTTGTCCTATAAAATAAGATGTTGGGGCCCCATTCCAAGAATAAGCACGAGAGCATAGAAACTCTATCCATTTCAATATTCCCCCTTCACCCCAATATTTGGCAACCAGAGAGATGAAGAGGAGAAGAATACATGGAAGAATTTGGTGCATTGTTAAAGAGGATCCCAGGACCGAGTTCGAGGAGCAGTGTCGGTATCATGTTGTAAATGAATTTTGTGAGATTAATATAAAGAAGTACTTTTTCCGTCCTGCCAAATGATGTCTTAAATCTTTATGATTTGTTTACATGTCTTGGTTATGATGTCTATCCCACTAATCCATATGTAGAATGCATGCTTGTAGTTTCTTGTTTATATTTTGGTGAATGCAGGTCAGCCTTGCGAAGAGACTTGCAGTCGAGAAACAAACAAGCACAAAGGGATCGACACCGGACGTGGAGTTTAAGGTATGTCTATCGGATCCCTCTACTTTGTCTTTTATGTATGATTATGGGGTAATGACTAGATAGTTGATAAAAAGTAGGAGACTTTAGACAGTTAGCTCTGCCTGTACTTTAGAACCCTGGTGTATTCCATAGAGGGGTTTTCCTGCTATAGCAGAATTGGAGACCGTACTGGGGAAGCCTCCAAGGTCTTTGGGGATATTTCTTTGGGTATTTTTGAATCGGTTTACTCACTATTTTTGAGTTTATGTAAGCTTATATGTCTTTAAGGGATTATGGTCTTCCATACTAGTACTCCCTTCCTGTGATTGACTGTTGGTTTTCACTTTTTTGAGAAGTTACATAGGTGTACGCGGCTTGTAGTGGGCCTGCACGCATGCATACGTGTCATGTCTTTGGACAGCTCGCATACATATGTTGGTTGCTGAAGTGTCAGTAGCGTGCCTGTGTTGAGAAATTTTTTCTTAGAAGAGGCAGTTATCCTCTTCCCTGTCAGAAGTCACACTTCTCAAGGGTTTTCTTGATCTAGCCCTTGTCTCTGTTATAGCAGTCTGTAGCGTAGGTCCGACCTCAACATAGATTTCTTTGCATCAAAAGATTTCTTGTATTTTCTTTGATAGGGTTTTTAGACAAGTTTGTGAGTTTGATTTGATATGCCTGTTTGGTATTGTCACTGGCTCCCTACGATCTACGATTGGACCTGAATTCATTTCTTGGTCTTGACTTGTCATCATTTTTCCCTTTTTTGCTTTAGAAGAAAAGAAAAGAATTCATTTTCAAATTTCTTATTTTGAAGCATAAAACAATAAAAAAAAAACTTTCATTTCTTTGTTTGGTCAAGTAGTTCAGGTTAGTTGTTTCATTTACCAAGGAAAAAGAAATTTTTCTTAAGTTCTTTACTTGAATTCTTAGGACATTAAGTAGCTCGTAGTCGAGCGAAATCTTGTTTTAAGTTTTTCTTTTCAAAGATCTGAGAAAAGTAGTTATGAAAAGTTTGGTGAAAGAGTTTTAATTTGGTAAATCTTTATTTGTGAAGAATAAGTAGTTTTGTTTCTAGTATCATCTTATCCTCTCCTCTTTCATCCCTTAAAGAAAATCATTGGTTTCACTTCCATTCCTCTTGACTTAAGACAACCACTAAAATTAGCACTTAATTAAAAGTTATTAGACTTTGTGTTTGTAGGGTCCATCAATGCAGTCTAGGCTAGAGCCTTGATTTAGTATTAGAGAGGAAACTCTTCAAGGCTACAAAAACAAACATAAGAGTCTAAGATAGGGAGTTCTTGAAATTCCAGTAATTGTGAAATTTATCTAGGACCCCCCTCTAACACAAGGGCTAAACACGAGGTCGCGTGCGGAAAGGTAGTGGAGATAACCCCTCCAAAGTCAGACCAAGCGTAGTGGGGAACACATATAGAGGGATTATCTTGGGATTCTGTTGATCACATTTTCCACGGAGCTTCGTGGGTCTCGAATCCATTCGAGGTCCTCAGTCGTCTTCCAAAACACTTTCTTTCGATACCTTTTATAGGTTTCGGGCTTGATACCCTACTCATTGCGGTCCACCCGACTATTGACTGTACCCACCTCGTGACTGTTCATGCGCTAGCAACCTAGTTTCCTTTATCTTAGTGACTTACACAGGTGACTGCGAGGGTATACCATGGTACCTAGAGAAGACATCGAGCCACACCTTGTAGAGTATACCCAGAGGGTGCTTCTGTATTCGATTTGCACTTGCACTGGTAAGTTGCTCCAGTGTTGGTTGGTGTAACTGTTCTTCCTACTAGCTTGTGATCTGCTTGTCTTATCTCATAGGATCTTTTTCTAGTGTGTGTTGGTTTCTAACGTTTATAGAAAGACCTAGTGTGTCATTAATCTTCTCACACCATGGAGGATTAGAAGCTCCGTCGGTTGTGAAGGATTCTTGTCCTGCCGTCGATTAATCTAGAGCCACCCCCGCCACCGCTAAGGTGAATACTAGAATAGCAAGGGCCTTTTGAGGCGACTGGGCCACAAGAAAATGAGCCCGACCCATCTCCCAGAGGAGAACATTTGATTATGGAGGAACCAACCATTTTCAACATCGGAGCAGAAGCTCTTGTTCCTTATAACCCTTTGATCACTGAGCTATCGGTGCCCATTATCGTATAGGTTAAACCTTACAAGCATCAGGTAGTGTCACAAGCAGCGATGGAGACAAATGTTGCTACTTCTTCAGGGAATTATGATACTCTCTCTACGACTGTCACCACAGGGGGTTTTCTGCCTCATAACCAACCGTCGTCAGTCCATACCACCATGGTCTCGACTGCCTCTACCTCGGGCAATGGTCTGATTCCATCTATGGTGGCAATCACTGCTCCTTTCACCCAGAGTGAAACATGCCCTCCATTTTCATACAAGATGCCTAGCTTCAATATAAACTCTATCCTTTCCTACTCCACTCTACATACTTTAGGTTTGGGGGCAGGGAGCTCTAATGCTCCTCTGCAAGGATCCATAGGGGTCACTTCCACTCCCTATAATGTTGTCCCTTATGGAGGGGGTCATATACCTCCTTTGTCCCCTTCGCTCGGCGGCGCTCACCAGCACTCCGTCGGGATAAACGTAAACTATAGTTCATTTGGAGAAGGTAGTCAAGGACTTCCTTCTTATAGCATGTCGATAGGTTCGACACCATTCTCTTTGTTCAGCACATTTGGTAATAACGCATTCTCGTCAACTACCGTATTGGTCGAGGGAAACCCTTGTTATGGACAACAAAACCCTATGTATGGTATTATTCTTGCATAGGGGGGAAACTTAGGAATTCCTTCCTCACAAGAACTTTGGAATCTGTGGTAGGGATCAGTTCCCTTTTCAGGGATGTTGACTGGGGGAAACCCCTCCCATAGCCAATGGAACCCTAGGCAAGGCTCAACACCTATGCCCATCGGATTAGCAGGAGGCAACCCTTCCCAAAATCCTTGGAATGAAACGCAAGCCCAACCCTTTACATCCTATTATGGGATTCAGTCGATGACGTCTCAACAAGAGAAGAATCCATACGCTGGTCATGGCCATGGTTATTACTAGAACCCTTGCCAGGAACCTTACTTTTCCTGGCAACCTGGTGCCAGCCAAACTCCAGGATCCTTTTTCCCTGGTTATCAACAACCCAAATTACCATTTCTGGAAACTCTGCACTTGCAAGACTTGACAAGGTTATTAAATGACCCCATCTGTCACAATTCACATTGGCTTCCGATGCCAACCAAGTTTCCTTCAAACATTCCAAATTTCAAGGCTAAGCCTAACAAAGATCCAGGCGATCATGTGACTACCTTCCATTTATGGTGCTCGTCCAACTCTTTGAGAGACAACTCCATCCAGTTACATTTGTTTCAACACACTCTCATCATGAGTGTTGTGAAATGGTACATCGAGCTCGACTGCTTAATATACTCTTCTTTCGGAGAATTGGCAATGGTTTTCTTAAACCATTTCCAATTACCTTTGAGATACGACTCCAGCACCGAATTTCTTTCCAACTTTGAGCAGAAAAAAGAGGACCATATCTCAAATCACATCCAATAATGGAGATGCCATAAGAGTTTGATAAAAGAAACAGTCCCACCAACATTCCTTTTGAGTGGTTCCTTAAGTCTTTGGTACCCCAGTTATCTAAAGACGTCGCAACCTCGGGGATCTTTTCAGAAGAAGAAGCGGTAATGAGAGCTCAACAACTAGAGATGATTTACTCTCAGTCTGGTTTACTTTACGAAGTTTTGTCAGATGCACCACGATCGATACTTGACAAGACTAGACAGAGATCTGAACCACATGTCGATGGTATTGTTGGTTCAGTGCAAACAAAGCCCGCCAATCATCTATCGAATGAATTGCAACAATTATCAATATAGCAAACAACGGCCAGCCAGACCACTGGTTCGGTTGCTCCCGCTACTCAAACGTCAGATGTACACACTGTGCAATCGACAAACTCGAAGGCCACCCAATAGCCTAATGGAAATAATAAATAGCGAAAGAAGGGTAAGGGGGATAAGAAACCCACCAATAATGTTGGCGGGGCAAACACAAAAAATAAAAATTCAAAGTATCTGTGTAATCTTTGCATGGCAAACCACCTAACTCACCAGTGCCCTCAGCTTGCATAGGCCCATAATTTATTGGCACAGTAGCAGCTTGTCGTGTTAACGAACTCATTTCCACATGGGCAAAATTTAACTCAAGCCTCTTCGAGTGCGGAAGGGGGAAGTCAGGGACCCCCTCCGTCTTCGAGTAATCCTTCATCCATGAATGTGTACATGATGAAAGGTAGCATTGACATAAAAACTAGGGCACATGAATACGGAATCCCAAACACCTATGAGAAGGGTAAAGAAGTCAAAAACCCATCTCTTCCTCTCCAGATTGAGAAGACATTGGGAGAAACAATGGCATGCATCCCCAAAGGTGTGTTCAATAAATATTCCCATGACTCAAATGCAAGGGCCGCCCGGAACTACTCTGTGGTGGAGGATTTTTCTCAAACCCCTTATGCAATGTCTGCTTTGGAAGTCCTCCAGAGTTGCCCTTCCCATAGAAAGGCTTTGTTAGCTACCTTAGGATCTGCTGAGACTTGTAATCCGGGAACGATCATGGTTGATATGACCAACTTAAAACCTTGTCTTCCTTACCACGTGGCGTTTCAGATAGTAGTGGCTTACACCACGAAAACTTTTACCCGAAATATTTTTCGCACGGTGGTTGATGAGGGTGCCTCGACATGCGTGATGTCTTCTTACCACTTCTAATGATCATTCATTCCGACCACATGGAAGCATCCCCTCTTTCCATGTGTAGTTAGGGGGGAATACCATGTGCATCGAGGTTGAAGTGGTCGATGTGTCTCTTGACTACAATCTCTTGTTAGGAAGGATTTGGATCTATGTTATGCAAGCAGTCGTGGTGACAGTTTTCTGGGTCTTGTTGTTTCCACGTGAGGGTCGGATCATGTCCATTGATCAATTATCCTTCTCCCATCCTGACCCTTCATCGGGGGTATCCACAGTCCCGATGATTGATAACCCCCAACCCAGCATCATCAACATAGAGGTTGGTTTGTGCCCACCTTTGATGGGTACTTTCGATCACCGGCCTCCAACCGACAATGTCCATTATGTAGTGGTTGTCCCCGACCAGGCTAGGGCTGAAATATTTCAAATCTAGTCGTTTTGCACGACTTCCTTTAATGATCCATGGAATCTTCCTTCCCCGTCCACTACGATGCAAGGGATAGGGCACCATGGTATGGTCATGCCTTTGTCCATGGAAAAAGTTGTGTACTCTATAGTCCAACAAGCTTTCATCGACTCTGATTTGGTTCCCGCACAGGAGTTATATCCAGTTATCAAGCCTATTTGGGCTCAAGGTTCCCTCACCGATAGTGATTCTTTAGACTTGGTCTTACCCTCAGATGAGGCAATTATTGAGGCAATGACTAGTCCAGACAGACCCTGGGATGATCTCCATCACAGATCTTATTTTCTCCCAGAGTTGAGAATAATTGAGGAAGGAGAATTCACTCTAACTATGACTGGAGATGAGGCTTGTCCTATCAATCCTTTGGCTATGCATGCTATTTACACTGAAGGAAATATGGAAACCATCGCTAAAACAATACCTATTTGTATCTACAAAACCCTTGGCGTCGTGGAGAATATCTTCGTCGGAGCGGACTGATCCCCTGACGAGATTTGAATCTACATGGATTTATTTAAAGAATTCCATGACGTGTTTTCTTGGTCTTATGAGGAAATTCCAGGCATAGATCCAAGAGTCGTTGAACATGAAATCACAACATATCCTGATGCCAAGCCAATTCGGCAGAAGCTTTGTCCATTTAATCCCAAGAAAGCAACAACTATTAAGGTTGAAGTAGAGAAACTACTTAAAGTTGGTTTCATCTACCCCATTCAATTGACTCAATGGGTGTCAAATCTCGTTCCAGTCAACAAAAAGCAGGGTACGATTCACGTATGTACGGACTTTCATGATTTGAACAAGGCCTGTCCAAAGGATAATTTCCCCACGCCATTTATTGACCAGATAGTCAATGAATGTGCATGTTGCGAGGCCTTTTATTTCATGGATGGTTTTTCAGGATACAATCAGATACAGATCAAACCCGAAGACCAACACAAAACCACTTTCATTTGTCTGTGGGGCACATTCTCTTATCTAAAGATGCCTTTTGGTCTGAAAAATGCTAGAGTGACTTTTCAGCGGGCCATGTCTTTTGCTTTCCATGATCTCAAACACATAGTCGAGGCTTATCTTGATGATTTAGCATCACTATATCGTAAGAGAGTTGATCATCCAGGACACCTTTGAATTATCTTTAAGCGATGTCGCTACTATTGGATTCGCTTGAATCCAAACAAATACAGTTTTTGCGTAACATCAGGTCGTCTTCTTGGTTTCATAGTTTCGACAACAGGGATCATGGTCGATCCTCTAAAGGTTGAGGTGATAGTTCAGTTGCCTCCCCCGCGCACAATCCCTCAACTTCAGAGTTTACAGGGAAAATAAAACTTTTTATGGCATTTCATCGCAAACTATGTCGAGATCAAAAAGGGTTTCATGTGTTTACTGAAGAAGGACGTTCCTTTCCATTGGGATAAAGCCTCTCAACATTCTTTCAAAGTGTTGAAACGTGCCCTCACATCTACCCCTCTGCTTTGGCCACCCAATTATAATAAAGATTTCTTATTGTATTTGGCCGCTGCAGAGTCAACCATCGGCATGGTCTTGGTTCATGAGGATGATTTTCTCTCAAAATGCATGATTTATTACCTAATCTGAGGCCTGGTTGTACTGTAACTCAATTATTCCCACATTGAAAAACTTGCGTTGGCAGCAGTTCATGTTGTCCAGTGGTTCCTTCATTACATCTTGTTTCGCAAGACCACCATCATTTCCATTGTGAATCTGTTTCAATACGTGATGACACGACGTGTAATCGGTGGAAATATCAGTAGATGGATAGTTATCCTCCAGGAATTCGACTTGGATTTTGTTTCGGAAAAATCCAAAAAGTCGTTGGTCTTTGCGAAACTCATCTCAGAACTTTCAGTCGAATCAGGTGATGTTATACCCGAGGAGTCACCTATCAAAGGAGACATGTTTTTTATCACGTCTTCAGACCCCTGGTATGAAGATATACTAGTCTATCTCCAGAATTTGAAGTGCCCCGCCTTTGCTTCTCATGATGAGCATCGCCGTATACGCCATCAGGCCAAGAACTATCTCATACTCGAGGATACTCTGTATCATCGAGGTGTAGACTGCATCCTTCATCGATGTCTCACTCATGAAGAAGAAAAAATTGTGCTTAACGATTGCCACACTAGAGCATGTGGAATTCATTTTTCTGGGTTGGAAACAACCCAAAAGATTCTACGAGCCGGTTACTTTTGGCCGACATTAATCAAAGATTGTGTTGAATCGGTCAAGAAGTGCCACCCATGTCAGGTCTTCTCTCAGAAGATGAGGGCACACCCTGCTCCCATGTTTCATGTCATCATAGTTGGTCCCTTCACCAAGTGGGGGATTTATTACACTACATGCAACCCCACTTCAACAAGGGGGCACCATTATATCATCGTAGAAGTAGACTACTTTATGAAGTGGGACGAGGCTATGCCAACGTTCAAAGATGATGGCGAGACAACATCTCTCTTTTTTTTTAACTAGATAATAGAAAGGTTTGGCGTCCCGAGAGAGATTGTCACTGACCATGGCAATCACTTTCAGAATAAAATGATGTCCGAGTTAACGTCAAAGCTTGGGTTGAGGCAAAAAAATTCGTCACCCTACTACCCACAAGCCAATGGTTAGGTGGAAGCTGTGAATAAGTCCCTTAAGATTATTTTACAGTGAACGATCAATTCAACCAAGTCAAACTGGAATTTGATGTTGTACTCTATGTTATGGGCCTACCGAACATCTATTAAGACTACAACCAGTTTTTCACCTTTTCAACTCGTTTACAGACTAGAAGCAGTCTTTCCTATAGAGTGCCAGATCCTGTCTCTAAAATTGGCAGTACATTTATTGCCATACACTTTACCACTTGAAGATCATTTATTATATCTCGAGTAGCTCGATGAGCAGTGTCATGATGCAGCCTTGGCTAACGAGGCTCACAAGAAAAAACTCAAGTGTCAGTATGATCGGTTTGTTCCTCCTCAGATTTTCTTTGAAGGTGACCTTGTCCTAGTCTATGACCAAGACAAGGATCCCCTGGGGGCAGGCAAGTTCAAACCCATGTGGTTCAGACCTTTCATCATGAAGGAGCTTCTAAAGAAGGGTGCTTATCATCTGGTGAACTTTGAGGGAAATGCTTTGGCAGAGCCTAGAAATGGGCTCTACCTCAATAAGTATTACTCGTAGGTGGGTCGCCTTGGGTGACTTCTTGTACATATGCATAGTTCTTATACATTTTCTTCTTAGTTTTTTGTCTTTTTGGGTCTTATGGACGTGTCGTTTTTTATGTCATCTTTTTCACTGTGGTAGATGTCAAGTGAATTAGAGGTGGTCGTTGGGTTTATGGACGACACTAGCTAACACACTCGGAGGCTTGCTTCCGCAGCTTGGGTGATTTTCACACCTTAGGGCTAGTTGTTATTTTCAGGAGGTATTTGTTTAGGTGACGCCACAAACAATGTCACCGAATACAGCGCAGTCTTAGATTTGCTTCATGACACTTTGTCGCATGGTATCTCTCATCTCCATGTCTACTTAGACACTCAGCTGGTTGTGTCCCAGTTAGATGGGGTTTACTGCGTTTACGATCCTACTCTACACCGACGATTCCTTAAAGTATGTCTCTTAGAACGAAGCTTTGATTACATTACGTATATCCATGTTCCTAGGAGATTGAATCAAATCATAGATACTCTAGCTAATCATGTATTAGATTGGCATATTTCACACATGCACATGTAAATACATTTGTAAATAGATGTAATCCATAAGACGTAAAAAGATGTAAATATGCATATATATATATATCAAAAATATCAGAGTACATGGCTGGGTGCAAGCGCCTCAAAAATATGTCTAGTAAGAGTCATGGGGCTTATGCCCTCAAAAATATACAAAAAGTTCTCTCGGCACGTAAGTAGTCCAACCTAGCTAAGGGCGGGGCCTGTTGGCCCTGCCATAGTGAACAACGATGTTCGCCAAACACTGGAAGAGTTGGACCCAGGTCTGTGGCACCCCAACTACATGAGGTTGCATCAACGGTGGGAGATCCTTGATCTCCGCCATAGGGACTGTACGAGTGAGCGTGGTGAGGTTCCGCTCCACCCGTCTCAATACTCTCTCAGCCTCTCCGACTGGAGACCCCCCTACTGCTAATGTTGGTCCGGCAACTGCGACTAGTCCTGCCTCTTGTCAAGGATGCTACCTAGTCCTCGAAAAGTTTGTTGGATGCACTGGTCCCACATCTGTACATAACAGATACATAGTTGTCAAATACTCTGGTACACATAAAAATGATATATATAAAAATAAATAAAAATTAAATAACTTTGAAAAAAAAACATACCTAGCTATCCTCGCTCCACTCCGGGAGGTATAGGCATGTTAGGATCTCTAGAAAAGTTGATCCCGGCATAGGGGTAGTCCTCTATAGCCGTAATCTGTCGATACCACTAGTCAAAAAACTTATCATTGAAGGCCTCGATGGTCCTCCCTCCCCCCTGTCGCGACAACAACATCACCCATATGCATAGCGCTAGGAGAGAGGCCTCATGCCCTCGTATTGTCTCTCGAGGACTAAGAATGGGTACCCTCTCGAAGAAAAAGGAACATAAATAGTCCCAAACCCAAAGTTTCGGTGTTCTTGTATTCGACACTCTGTTAGTTGTCTCTTCATGCAATCTAGCATGGTTGTGCTCCCGTCAAAAATCCGTGCATTTAAGCATTGTACAAAACAATGCATGTGCGCCCAGGAAGCCTGATGTAAAGATGTAGATCCAGTGATCTACCCAATGAGAAGAAATATCACTTTCAGTGATAGGTTGTTGATCTTATGTATAGGCACCTGAGAACCTACTTTCTCAGTATCTGCCTCGCAATGGAGTCCAATCAACTCCTCAATGTTGTGAGGCCCGGGGGGGAAAGTATGCAAGTTGACTGGATCCCCTCTCTTCGAGAGACCAGTCAAGAAGTAAATGTCTTCAGTCATTGGAGTCAATGACTGCCCCTCAAGCATAAATGCCTCTGCATTAGCATGTCAATAATCTATCAAATCATTTAGCAACCTGGGTTGAGCCCTCATAAACAAACACTGGAAGAACTTTAACAACCCACATTGTGATAAAACAGCGACAACAACAGGGTATTCTGAGACCAAAAAATCAATGTCCTCATGCTCCCTCTCTCTCCAATGAACATACATCCTGCAAAATGAAAAAGTAGTGGGGAGTTAACTCTTGCCTTTTTATTTTTTAACTTGTTGGAGGGTGTACGCGGGCTGTCTTGGCAACAGTAGCGTGTGTACGCAAGCAAATCATCTTCTATCCATGTGCACACGCGGGTTGTGCTTGGACAACTTGCATACACATAGGGCCGACCTCTTTAAAGGTCAGCACCCCCCCAAAAAACAAAAATAAATGCAAAAAAGGAAGAATAAAAGGTAGGAAGGGCTAGTTTGTACTTACTTGGTCTAAGTGGAAGTTTGTTTTGTCCATTGAAGCTCCCGGAATCAACTCTTTCGGAAAAGGGGTGTTTTGGGCTTTCTTGTCAATTCTCAAATTACAATGGTGATAATGAGTTGTCATATTCTATTTATAGACTTTTAGGACCCTTTTAGTATGGTTCTTGAGTTTCTTCGGGGATGTTACGATACATGTTACTTTGGGTATTTGGAAACTTTTTGAGAGTTGGGTCATTTTTAAAGGTCTTTTGGTAAAAAGTCGTTTTTCCAACTTTGTGCATGTAAGATAGGATTCCACCTCCACTTGTTGCACCTCGTTTTCTTTTTGCTTTTCCATAGGATCGATCCCACCGAAATGCAACACCGAACCCTCACTCTTGCTCTAGAAGTGTCGTAATTTAGTGGTAGAGCCTACCTTCACATGGATTCCTTGGGTAGATCCTGGTTTCATTTTCGGTGTCCATGTCGTCGCTAATGATTATAGGCTCGAGAGTCCTTTTTAGTCTTTCCTGATTATGAGTTTGAGCCTCACTTGCATGATTCTTTATCAGTTTTGACCTCACCCTCGAGACTTCCAAAATAACGAGTCTTCTTTTAAGCCCTTTTCAGACCCTCTAAACATGAAAATATTGTCGAGCGATCCTGTTGCCCTTCATGCTCACCAAACTAAAATTCGAAGGGACGTATGTCTGACGATAGTTTACCCATTTTTCGGTCCGGATGGTCATTTGTACAAACAAAGGTATACTCTAGGAGCCTTGGTTCTCTAGAATATTATTCTCAGGTATAATTTTAACACTTTTTCGGGCCTGAGGGACTAAATTTATGAAAAAAAGGAACCCCCATGGAGTCCATAGTTAAGCTCTTTTCAGACTCCATAAAATTGAAAAGATTGTCGAGTGACCTTGTTTCTTCACACTCGTTAAATTGGTCAAGAAGAACATCCCTGACGAAGTCCATAGTTAATCTTTTCTCAAACTCCTTAAATATGAAAAAATTGTCGAGTGATCTTGTCTTTGTCACACTCGTTAAAATGGTTTTGAATAGACGTATGTTCGGTGCTAGTTTACCCCTTTTTCGAGCCGACTAGACTACCTTCGAAAAAGGTACCCTAGTGGAGTCTCCTTTTACGCTTTTTTAGACTCTCTAAAAATGAAAATCCGTTGAGCTTACCTTCTTTGGGCTCATTAAAATTACATCGAAGGATGTTATCATTGTGTCTTATTAATCACATTTGCATCCCTGCGTCTTTGGCCTAATGTTGGATCCATTTTTCTCTCAACTGAACCATCTGAAGCATGTCTTATACGCAAGCCTTGTAGCACCTTGCCTCTACGTCTTGACACCTTGACCCATGGAGGATTTTTCCCGAGTGTCCTCTCCCTGCATATGTCCCCTTGCTCTGAGCATTAGTGTGTTCCTTTCTCTTGGAACTAGTATGTCTGCGACACCCATTCCTCCTTTTTAATGTAGCATTCTTTTATTCTTTTTCAAGCTTTCCAAAATTATTGAAAAAGACAAAAAAATCAAATATACCCCAAAAAGAGGAAGGGAAAAGTATTTTCTTTTTGTTGACAGCACAATGAGTGTCCCTTGGACAAAGCACATCCTTTCGTTCTCGCTACATAGATTTGTGTCCTCCTCGATTTGGTTACTCTTCCAAACATATGGAGAGTTTGCATTGCCTCTTGCATCATGAACTTATGTCAATTCCATGTTTCCTGAGTCACATTTTTGTCGTGCTTTTATCCAAGGGAAGTTTTACTAAACTTGATTCGTCCCTTCTGCAGTTTGTCTCTTGTCCTCATGCCCGGCCACCCCGAAAGTCCAATCAAGTCCTTTCTCAAAATCAATGAAGTTTTATGCCTGATCACCGAGATCCTTTTGTCTGTTCCCGAAAATCCGTCGAAGATCTCTGGGTAGTGAAGTCGTACATTGATATTACACTCCTACCCGAGTTTTGAAGATTTTGAATTTGTTTCTCGAGCTCTAAAGACCTCATCTCCAGCCACTAGGTGTCATTATCTTCTTGAAGATGGATATTATACATGTATATCTTTTGATTTTGAGATGTAGATCCATTGTGCACTGCTCACAACTACACTTTTATATAGTTATATGACATGGATCTGCAGTGTATTTGATTGGCATCCATGATTTTATTTCATCCTGAGCATGGGTATGCCTGCCTCGATGAGACAAATTGTTATTTTGCAGATGGAACCTCCTGAACTCTGGTTCCTAGGCCCACTCACTTCATACATTGGTGAAGATTTGTAATGTATTTTGGCCATCAGATGCTCTTCTGACCTCACACATTAGGGGGCATCTGTTATAACCCTAAATTGCACCAGACATGCATACCTAGCATCAGGCCATCTCACTTGTTATCTTTGCCAAGACATCACTGAACAACTCTTCTAAAAACCACTGTTTTGAAGGTGTACGCACCCTACACCACTACTTCCCACGTACACATGCTTGTTGCATCACTACATCTCGCGTACACTCACAAAAAATTGCGAAAAATGAAAATTGAAAAGGGATACGGGTTTCTGGGCCATTACTTAATCAGTTTACCGCCCATATCCAGTCACCCCAACCTTTACTGTCTCATTTGGCCTATAAAAGAAGGTGTTGGGGCCCCATTCCAAGAAGAAGAACGAGAGCATAGAAACTCTGCCCATTCCAATAATGCCCCTTTGCCCCAATATTTTGCAACCACATTGTGAGTTTGAGCCAGAATTCCTTCTTCCTCCTTTGTAAATCCTTGCCATTTCCCTAGAGAGAGTTGAAGAGGAGAAGAATATGTGGAAGCAGTTGGTGCATTGGTAAAGAGGAGCCCAGGACCGAGTTCGAGGAGCAGTGATGGTCTCATGTTGTAAACGAATTTTGTGAGATTAATATAAAGAATTACTTTTTTCATCCCGCCAAATGACGTCTTAAATATTTATGATTTGTTTACATGTCTTGGTTATGATGTCTAACCCACTAATCCATATGTAGAATGCATGCTTGTAGTTTCTTGTTTATCTTTTGGTGAATGCAATCAACATTGGGAGGAGACTTGCAGACGAGAAATAAACAAGTGCAAAGGGATCGACACCAGACATGGAGTTTAAAGTATGCCTACCGGATCCCTCTACTTTGTCTTTTATGTATGATTATGGGGTAATAACAGGATAGTTGATAAAAAGTAGGGGACTTTAGACGGTTAGCTCTTCCTGCACTTTAGAACGCTAGTGTAGTCCATAGAGGGGTTTTCCCGCTATAGCAATTGGGAATTTGATAATCAAATAATCATTGAACTAAAGAAGAGACATATGGTATTTGAAGTGGAAGACTTAAAGGTGACAATGCCATTAGACCCCACTGAAGGAAAAAGGTATGTAGAAATAGCAAAGAGAAAAGAACTTGATAATTTGTATAATGTGACTATGCAGATGGACGATTATGGCAATCCTACAACTAAAGGCATACTTAGTTGGAGGAGTATCAACTCATGTGCATCAGACTCACAAGACACTCTAGAGAATTGGCAACAAAGAATGCATGAAGTATCGACAAGGAAGTGTTCTCAAATTACCCATGCATTGAGATGGATTAGAACTGAAATAGTCAAACCTCCAAGGCATAGTGGAATAACACCTATAGAATCCTTTATCAATGAGTTTGAAATGTAGATTACAAATTAGTAGAGACTCTTGGCTTTAGATGTCTCACTAAAAGTGACTTCAGGGAGATGGTGGTTGTGCACAAAGATGGCATAAGAGATTGACCACAGTGCAAAAGGTTATTACAAGTCAAATTTGGGATAGAGAATGAAAATATCATGTCGAAGTATAGTGTCTTAAGTTTTCCAGTAGATCATGTCACGAAGTGTATTGAGTAGTGGAGATTGGTACCAAGACAAGAATGGACTCACTTATTTGTGCATACGTTGGAAACAATTCCCAAGAATTGGTACATCAAATTAGAAGTGCACAAAGGGACAAGAGATTGGGAAGAGTTGACCAGGAACTTCAAGGTAACATTCAATTTTGAGAATAATAATCCTTTGATTGAATCATCCTTGCAGGTGCTCAAAAATAATATTTTTTCATCAGAGGACTTGTTGGGATCAGTGCCTTTGCATAGTGCACCTAGAGTCACTGCAATAATTGAAGAGGTCATGCACTGGCATAATGTCGCATAAGAATCCCAAGACGAGGAAGATACAAGAAATTTCTAGATATCAGAGACTGAAGGGGAGTGCCCAGTAGACGGACCAGATCTTGAGTCAACCATATATGAAAATCCCCTAAGAACGCGCAAAGTGAACATTGTTACATAAGAGAAACCTAAATTTTCCCACATAGGAGACTATTGGGGTGAGGAAACAATTGAAACTATTGTTGACTTACTGCGCGACTACTAGGATCGCTTTCCAACAATGTTCTCAGAGATGAAAGGAATCGCTAGAGAATTAGGAGAAATGAAGTTTCCACTAAAACCAGATGTGAAACATGTGCTACAGAGACCCTATAGAATGAACCTAAAATATAAGCAAAATGTAAAAGAAGAGATAGATGGAATGTTATATATTGGAATTCATAGAACCTATTGAAGAATAGAAATGGATCATCTCAATAGTATTCCAAGACAAGAAGACAGGAGGAATCAGGATATGCGTTGATCTGATAAAGTTGAACAATGCATGTTTACACGACCCTTTTTCTATGCCTTTTACAGATAAAGTGTTGGAGAATGTAGAGGGTTGGGAGGCTTATTCTTTTACGGACGGATTCTCAGGATACCACCATATTAGGATTGCGCAAGAAGACTGATATAAGATGATATTTATGACAGAATGGGGTTGTTACCAGTACATTATCATGTCGTTTGGGTTGAAATATGCACCAACAATATTTTCTAGAGTAGTTGTCGTAGCCTTCAAAGAGTTCATTCATAAATTTTTAGATGTCTACTTAGATAAGTGGACAATATTTAGTCTATTGAAAGATCATGTTGAAATTTTGCGCTTAATGTTAGATAAGTGTAGGCAATACTTGATCTCATTGAACCTGAATAAATTCATATTTTGTGAGCCTTTTGGAATCTTGTTGGGCCATGTGGTGTGTAAACAGGGATTGATAATGGACCCTACAAACATAGTCGTGATTGTTGATCTACTACCACCAACTTCAGTGCGATAGCTAAAACCCACATTGGGTCATACAGGATATTATAGAAATTTCATTAAAGGATATGCATAGATCACAACCCCTATGGAGAAGTTGTTGAGGAAGGAAGTGAAGTTTCAGTGGAATGACAAATGTCAAAAGAGTTTGGATACACTAAAACAAAATATGGTCACTGCGTCGATTCTATTTTTTCCTAACTGGGGCCAAGAATTTCATGCACATGTTGATGCATCATCGATAGCATTGGGAGCAGTTTTGGCACAACAAGGTGAAGGAGAGATAGACCATTTGATTGCATTTTCCAACATGAAGTTATCGTCTACAGAGTAGAACTATATTGTGATAGAACAAGAAGGTTTGGCGATGGTATATGCCTTGCAGAAGTTTAGACATTACCTACTTGGATCTATTTCAATATCTATACAGACCACTCTGTGTTGAGATACCTAGTGAATAAGCCAATGTTGGGGGGGGGGGGAATATGCAGATGGTTATTATTTTTCCAATAATATGAATTTGAGGTGATCGTGAAACCAATAAAGTTTAACTCGAGACCAGATCATTTTCCGCGCATACTGTCAAGAGAAGATGCAGGGAAATTGGATGATAATTCACCAGATGCACAATTATTTGGAGTTTATATGGTGGGTGAATATTTTGTAGAAATAATTCAGTTTTTTATTACAGTAGTAGCCCCATTAGAATTTGCAGTGGTACAAAAGAATCAACTTGTAGTAAAGACCGCAAACTACTAGCTGATAGCAGGAAATTTGTACAAGTTAGGCACAGACTATATTATGTGACATTGTGTATTGGAGCATGAAAAAAATATGATACTGTTAGAAGCACATGAAGGGGTTGCAGGAGGCCACTATGCAAGAAAATAAACTGCCCAGAAGATTCCTTGTGTAGGATTATGGTGGCCTACCTTGTATAAAGATGGCAAAGAATTATGTCAGGGTTGTGACATTTGTTAAAGACTTGGGAAGCATTCTAGGAGAGATGGAATTCCCTTGGTTCCACAAGTGATGTTACAAGGATTTGAAAAATGGGCAGTGGACTTTGTTGGGATGATTAATCCATGAGCTAAGAGATCCGGAGCTAGGCACATTATTACCGTGATAGACTTTTTAACCAGATGGGTCGAGAAAGAACCAGTTAGAGACTGCAACGTGGATACAAATGCATTATTTTTATTCGAAAATGTAGTCACAAGGTTTGGATGCCCAAGAGCACTTATGAGTGATTAGAGAACTCACTTTTTGAATAGGACGATTGTAGCATTAACAAAGGAATTTCAGATCCATCATCTAAAGAGTACACCATACCATCCCTTGGAAAATGTCACAATATAAGCCTTCAATAAGATTCTAGAACATGCGCTGACAAAATTTTGCAACATAAGTCGGGAGGGTTGGGACTTGAATATTCCAGTAGTGTTATGGGAATATAGAACTACAGGAAAGAAGATGACAAGATAGACCCCATTGATTTTGAGGTATGGAAAAGAAGCTATGATTCCTATGGAGTTTATTGTACCCGATCTACGCATTGTTGCAATGGAGGAGCTTACAGATTCAAGCGCAATGGAAAAGAGATTGTCAGAACTTATGGAATTATAAGAAGATTGTTTTATCACAGATTTCCACCAGCAAGTACATAAAGCACGCGAGAAATCTTGGCATGACAGGCATATAAAAAAAAAAAAATTAGACAGGATACTTAGTATTATTTTACGATAGAAATTTTCTACAACACCCAGGGAAGCTCCACATGCATTGGCTAGGACCATATGTGATCAGATATGTGATAGAGGTCGATGTTGTTTGACTAGAGAAGTTGGATGGAGAATTTATGGAAGGGTTTGTTAACAAAAGTAGGTTGAAAATATACAAGGGCAGCCATGCTTCCACTCACTAGTTTGAACTGCGCAAAATGTGTACCATAGTGTATTATAGTGTAGGTAGAAAAAGAAAGAAAAAGTAAACAAAAGAAGAAAAAGCAATCACAAGTGTTCAAAGTTCAAACAGTTAATCCAGCAAGTGTCTCAAATGAAGTAAATAGGGAGGATGCACGTGCAATAATGAAGATTGGAATGCGACAAAAGCAGATGAAGAAAGTGGGAAAATCATTTAAGGCAATACATGATGAGACATGCAATAAAGAGAAAACATGACGATTAAGTAGTGGCGTTATGTAACCATAAATGAATATCGACAAGAATATTTTGACAGGTTGGAGAATCTAATGTATAATTCATCGAAGATATAGAGTTATTGAAGCATTAAGACAATTAATAAATGCTAAGGCAAGTAGGTTAGACTGTAAGTTTGGGCGCGAATGAGTTTCGAAACAACTGACAAATGGATGAAAGCATTTGAAGGGTCGAACAGGAAAAAGTATTATTATTTGTATTTCCATAGAGAGCGTGGAGATAAGTGAAATAAGAACATATTCGAATATGTTAGTTACAGAGAAGAGTTGCATAGAATAATGCCTCCACCTAAGATAGCAGCGGCATCCACATCAGCACCAAAGAAATTGTGCAGTAATCCACCAACAGTACCAGTACATGCAGAGACACCAGGAGCATCAGCGTAAGATTCAAGTTCAACCAATTTTCCAAGAGATTATATACCGCCAAGAAAACATACATCGAAGCAGGTTAGCTTGTCGAAAGATCATAAGTACAAGCTTGTGGAGTCGGAAATCCCACATGGAGTGATCATGGAGGAATATATGCTAGGATTGATACCAAGTTTAAAGTATGTAGACCATGACATCACAGATGAGAAGAAATTTCCAGAGCTGGCGCCAAGTAAGTATTTGAGGAGGTACATCAATGCAAAGACAAAGTTGGTTGTGATAGAGCCAGAGATATGGGAAACATGGTTGCAGAAAGCCGACATTCTGAACTTATTCGATATACCACACTTCGGATGGAGTGAAGAGATTAATTCATGTGTGAATATGTTGTTGAACTATGTACACAAAGGGTACTTATGGATCGACAGACCAGTCTCAATTGATACATACTTGATTGTGCGCATTATTGGGATATCATCACAAGGGGAGTACCCTTCACTGATATTTTCATACAGAAAGAATGAGAAGGCTCTATCATAGAGCATGAAAGAAAATTTTCATACATTCCAAGGACAATGCAGTTTAGATTTTTCAAGCATATGCGACCCTACAGTGAGGTTCGTGACACAAGAATTAGATTGTAAATTGTTAAGGAAGTGTAGGAGGGACCAAGTGCCAACGACAACCAAGAAGTGCGTCAAGGGTGTACAGATGAACTGGGCAACATTCTTTCTCAACCAATTCTTGACAGATTGTGAAGAGGCACAAGACAAAGGGACTGGATTTCACTAGGCATGGCTACTAATTCTAATTGAACTATCAGCATGGAGGGAGTCGGATGATACATATTTTTTGGGAGTAAAAGATAATCCATGTCTAGCTGCCAGATATTAGAACTTATGGAATACGACACACAAGGTGAAACAACTCAACAATAATGTTGTTTTTATATATACAAGGAAATGATTCGGACAAGCATTCAGAGTACACCATGCATACCACCACAGGTGGTCAAAGAATACCATCCAGTTGCATGCTTTAAGGCGGGGTGCCACCACATGTATGTGCAATCCAAGAAGGATCCAAATAACGAATGATTGTCCACACAGTACAGGTTAAATGAGGAAGAGATGGGACACTTGGGATGATGATTGGAAGATCCCACCAACAGAGACAAAGCCAGAACAACCAAAGAAACAAAACCATGAGACTGGAGAAATATCAAGCGGAGAAGAGGAAGAAACACAAATAAACAACAAAGGGAAAATCGTACAACACACAAGAGAGAAGATAAAATAAGTAGACACGAGGAAAGCAACCACACAGCACAAGAAAAAGAAATTTGTAAGGGAACCAGTCGTTCAAGCCCTAACAGAAGATGACTTGGATAATATTTACCAAGTTAAAGAAGCAACATATGAATCTTTTGAGCGCATGACAAGACAAAAAAAGGAAAGGCATGCGGATATGCAAGCATAGATTACTACGTTACGACAATTTTTGGAGACCATTCAACTTGAAAAAATACAAACAAGATAACCAGTGAAAGCAGAGCATACAATGCGAACATATGAGGTGCAACAAATGACACCTATCATATCAAGAGAACGACGTGTAATGAATATAGTGACGGGAGCCTTAAAGTTCCCCACGACGAAATTGCAAGAGAAAGCTAAGGCACTAAGGCATATTGACTTAGTGGTATCCCAGTTGCTTATAGAAATTTTGTGTGGCTTACAATCGAGTTTGATAGAGGAACTTCAAGTGGACGCAATATCAACCTCGTTGGATCTAACCAAGATAGTGACAGATAAGGACATGCTGCAAGTAGAATACGACCAAATAAGGAAGGAGTGGGATGAGGCGGTACAAAAGGTAGAGAGAGTCAAACAGGTGGTCAAAGGGGTCTACAACATTATTTCTGAAGTGATAAGGGAGGAAGATGCCTCATTGGAGGAACATGTGACAAAGATGATCGAAGCCATTCAGGACTTCTGAAAAAATATCACTGACTTAGAGACATGAAAAATACCAAGCACTCCCCCAGAAGAAAGGGAGCAATGTGAAAAGATGGCCACCACAAGCATAGATAACATCAAGAGTATGGAGGTAGAATGTGCTAAGTTTTATGCATAAAGCACAGGCATTTGGACGCAGCTAACTAAAGATGTGGAGATGCAAGACATTGGCCAGAAGATACATGTTGCACAAGATAAGGCACAAAAGTTCAAAGAAGTAATGAGTACATTACCGCCAATAGAGGTAGTAACCACAATGGTCGAAAACAAGAAGCTATACTAAGAGATAAATCAACTAAGGGCAGAGCAACAGGCTTGTGTGCAATAGATTGAAGTATTACAAGAAGAAGCCTATAAGGTAACCGCAGAGTTAGCAACCACTCAAATCATGGTCAAACAGGTAGCACAGGAAACCACTGAAAAATTGAAGACTCACTTAACTGCAAAAATGGTCGAGGAAATTGTACAGCAGGAAGTAGAATTCAGGGAAAAAGTTGCAGAGTCCAGCGATATACTACAAAAATTCTTGGAACCATGGAAACAAACTTGAAGTGGCTCAGGACGAGCCACATGTTAGTGTTGGGGGCATGTTGGAGCAGGTTGTTTTGTATAAGTCTTGGGAATCACACAGGAACAGATCGCGCAACATTTTGGCTAAGGAGTAGCGCGCACGCAAAGCAGCTGGAGCATGTTCAAGAATCAGTGTGCAAAAGGTAGAAAGCGGTTAGGATTTTTGGGACATTTTTTCCATATTGTAAGGGGCTTAGCCCTATGGTAAAGCTATAAATTGTAATGGATTTTTGGGTAGAAGAATGTCATGTATGCAAGAGTGAAGAATTGGATAAGTGTTCAAGTTTTTTGAATGACGACTGAGGTTTCGAGAGTTAGGATCGCACTGCGGCATAACGAATGAGGAAGGTTTCGGTAATGTCAACTGATATATCTTATTGTAAGTGTAGTGCACAGTTGTAAGGATATTGCTAATGAATAAAATAAGAATTCAGTCATTGTGGACGTAGCCCAGCTTGGGGTGAACCATGTTAATCCTTGTGTCGTGATGTGTTGTTTTTGCATGTTATGTTCCTGATGCATATGATGTTCACTGTTAATGTGCAATGAAGATAAAGTTCTAGTATTTTGAATGTCAATGTTATATGTTGTTATGGTCATTTGCACTTAAGTTAATGATGAATGAATGAATGATTAAGTGGAGTAATGTCACACACATGATATATTAAATGATAATTAAAGGTTAAGTAGTAGAAACTGCGCACGCAGTAGTTGAATGGATAACGCATAGTATGGTTATGTTGAATGCCTCACTTCCCCCCACTGCAAAAGCTTGATTCTTGCAACCCCCCTAGATGCCTCGAGTGAGACTTCACTTGCTTGCAGGTGATGCCAAAAGGGACGATGTCTAAGGGTTTTGTTGGTTTATTAATGATTAACCCCAGGTCTACCCACTGTGCACCAACAATTATTGATTTTTTTTAAAATAATCATTCATAATAAAAAATTATAAAAATTGGTCATTATTTATTATTTATATATAAGATGTAAGTGTCAAAAATAAAATTTATATATATATATATATATATA
>ML807350.1:0-27224 GCA_009831015.1 Picea engelmannii
CAAAGTTCTTGTTAAGTTGGTAATATTGTTAACATCAGTTTGACCATCATTCTGGGGATGATAAGTTGTGCTGAGATGCAATTGGGTGCCTTGTAGCTTGAACAGTTCTTGCCAAAAATTGTTGGTGAAAGTTGGGTCGCGATAAAAAATAATAGAATGATGCATGTCATAAAGCTTGAAGACCTGATCCATGAAAAGTTGAGCCATAGTGGAGGTTGTAAATGGGTGTTGAAGAGCATAGAAATGAACATACTTGGAAAGACGATCAACTACCACCATGATGACTGATTTATTGCCTAATTTAGGTAAGCCTACAATAAAATCCATAGAGATATCCCTCCAAATAGCAGGTAGAATCGGAAGCGGTTGTAGTGTGCCAGGAGCTTTGACTATTTCGCCCTTGTTGCATTGACAAACATCACATTCTGCCACAAAATTGTGAACGTCATGTTTCATACCATCCCAGAAAAAAGAATGCTTGACCCGGTCATAGGTTTTGGTAAACCCTGAGTGCCCAACGGTGGGTGTAGCATGAAGCTCAAAAAGTACTGTGGATTTAAGTTTTGACTGTTTACTTAAATACAAACGACCTTTGTATCACAACTCATCATTGTGCCAAGAGTACCCTGGGGAAACTGGAGAATTGGCCTGCAATTGTTGTATCGGATGCAAAATTTTGGGATCGTGTAGCCATTCCCGACGAACAACTTGGAGCCAATAAAGTACAATGAAGGAGAGAGAAAAAAGGGACCCTTCATCTTCATATTTTCTAGAAAGTGCATCAACAACCACATTGTTTTTTCCTTTCTTGCAAATGATCTCATAATCATATCCAAAGAGCTTAGTCACCCTTTTTTGTTTCTCTAGGGAGGAAAGACGTTGTTCCAAAAAATACTTGAGGCTTTGATGATCTGTCTTAATTTGAAAGCATTTCCCCAATAGATAAGGGTGCCAAAGATTCACGACATGCAGAATAGCGAACATTTCCTTTTCATAGATTGATTTGCCCAAATTTTGCTCTGATAGTTGTTTGATGGTAAATGCCAAAGGTCGACCCTCTTGCATAAGGACTACTCCAATTCCTTTCCCCGAAGTATCACATTCCAGGACAAAGGTCTTTGTGAAATCATGAAGGGTCAGGACTAGAGTGGTGCACATGGCCATCTCCAAGGTTTGAAAATCCTGCGCTGTTGCGGGAGTCTAAGTGAAATAATTATTTTTAAGGAGAGCAGTGAGAGGTGCCACAATTTTTCCATAATTCTTAACAAACTTACGATAATAACCTGTTAAACCTAGAAATCCATGCAAGCTTTTGATAGTATTTGGGTGAGGCCAATCTTGCATAGCTTCAATCTTTTTAGGATCCACCCTGACACCAGCCTTACCAACAAGATGACCCAAGTACTCGACTTTCGAGGTGCCAAAAGAATATTTAGATTGTTTGAGCAAGAGTTGGTGTTGAGAGAGTAGATGGAGAACTTGATCCACATGAACAAGATGGGCTGTCCAAGTTTTACTATAGATGATGATATCATCAAGGAAAACCAATAAAAAATGATGAAGAAAAGGATGAAAGACATGATTCATTAGGGTTTGGAAAGTAGAGGGAGAATTACACAAGCCAAATGGCATGACCAAAAACTCATAGTGGCCCTCATGAGTTCTAAATGCAGTCTTAGGAATGTTTTCCTCGTTCATGCGTATCTGGTGGTATCCAGAACGAAGATCAATTTTAGAAAAGAATTGGGCGCCACTCAATTAATCCAAGAGGTCATCAATCACAAGAATGAGAAATTTATCTTTAATGGTGAGTTTGTTGAGGGCGTGGAAGTCAGGACACATTCACCAAGAACCTTCTTACTTAAGGACCATGACCACATGAAAAGAGTAGGGGCTCGTACTAGGGTGGATAACACCTGCGTTGAGCAATTCTTGAACAATTTTCTCAATTTCATTTTTTTGGGAAAAGCGATGACAATAGGGACGGATATTGGGAGGAAGGTTGTCGAGGACAAGGGGAATGGAATGATCATGAACACCATAGGAAGGAGGGATTCCTTGGGGAGTGGAAAAAACCACTTGATATTTAGAGAGGATGGATTGGAGGTCCTGTGACACAGAGGGTGTCTCAGTGGCTTGAATGACATGGAGTTTTGCAATAATACCAGGATGACCTTTTTTTAGAAGCTTTTCGATGTGATGGGAACTGATGATCTCCGGGAACTGACAATGGTGCCTTGAATCTTATATTGTTGGTCCTCCTGGTCGAATTGCATGGTTAATTCTTTAAAATCCATGAGAATGGGACCCAAAGTCCTTAGCCATTCTGCACCCAACACAATGTCACAACTGCCCATTTCGATAGAAAACATATGAGATTTCATGTGGTACTGATCAATTTGGAGACATACATTTTCACAACGCCCTCCACATTTCATGGACCCGCCATTGGAAATCATGATTTGAAAATATTGACGACACAAATATAGCAATTATTTTCTTGGGCAATGCGACGATGAATAAAATTTTGGGTGCTTCCACTATCAAAACAATGATGACCTTCCTATGCTTAATGTAACCAATTATTTTGAGGGTTTGGGGAGCAGAGAATCCAGTGAGAGAATTTAGGGAAATGACTGGTTCTACTTCGGGAGGGTTAGAGGGAGGGGTCATGTCAGCGGGTTCAAGTGACATGGCCACAAGGGGAGTCTCAACATCGTCTTCCGAAACATCCTTCGAGATGGCCATAAAAATATTTTGTTCCTTACACTTGTGCCCGATAAAATATTTGTCATCACAATTATAACAAAGGCCTTTGAGTTAGCGTTGAACCATTTATGCCCTGGTCAATTTTTGGATCTTTAGTGGAGTAGAAGGAGGAGTGGGAGCGACTAGTTTAGTGCGAGGAATAAATGAGGGTTTTCGGTTTTGAGAAGAGACAACCTGTTGTGCTTCCTTAGCTCTTTTAGTAGCGTCCACCCAACTTTCAGGCCGAGCCATGAGGACATGGGCATGAATCTCATCCGTGAGGCCAATGATAAATATTCTCGGGAAAAAGCATCAGACGTGCCATCTGTACGAAAAGCCAATCACTCAAAAGTGGTTATAAAGTCTTCCATTGTGCCAGATTGTTTCAACTTTGTCAAGCGGCCTAAATGGTTGGTGTCAGTGTCAAAGCGTTCATAAAGCACTGCCACAAAGTGTGTCCAAGCCACATACCCTTGGTGGGAATTTTTTCTCCATTGCCACCATTGCCAACGTTCTTGATCTAGATGGAGAACACCATATCGGAGTTTGGCCAACTCATCTGTAATGCCATACAAAGAGAAATAATGTTCCATTTGAGTTACCCAGCTGGTGGGATCCAAGCCATCAAATTTTGTCACATCCACACGCGGAAGGCATAGGTCACGCTGAAAGTGATGGGGCTAAAAATTCTGAGAATGAGAGGAAGTTTCACCTTCAGTTTGCAAAGGTGGGTCAGATGAGAGAAGATCTGCGGGGATATGTAGCTTGGTGCAGATCATCGTAGTGAAGGATTCAAGCTGGGTAGCGAGGTCTTGTTTGAGGTCCTCTATTTTGGCATCGATGGAGGAATGCATGTTTTTATTGATGGTGCAAATAATGGCACTGAGTTGTCTCACTTCGTGTTGGGTTTCTGTGAAATTAGCGTGCAAGGAATTAAAGCGAGCTTCCAAGACTTGGCTATGGGTGTGGGCCATGATGAAGAGGGAACACGAAAAGGGGTGGGTGGGACCACACAAAAATGGATTATGGGTGAAGTGTATCACAACGATCAGGGCGACAAGTGGAATCCAATGGGGTAAATCCCAAATAAGGGTGTTGGAAGGGGGTTGGGTCTACGAGAAAAAAATTTGCTGAAAAATGATAGGTATGACTGCAATAAGGGAAAAGAATGGAATCCAACGAGATAGGTCTCAAATAATGGTGCCAACATGATCCAGACTCTAGATATTTGTAGATTTAAGACGCCAAAATACGTCTCTACCCTGAAAAAAATTTAACCCACAATTTTCTGTTGAGGAAGGTGCTCTGATACCACTTGTAATATTCCATATATAAAATAGTATGCATAACATAAATAATTAGCTAGAAATGAAAGATAAATAATGATATAACCAAAACAACACCACAATAATACCAAAATAACACCAGAAAGAGCACTTTGATTACTGAGAGCAATGTTCACTTGCCTCTTCGAGGGGGCAACCTCCAACAGAGCATAGTTCTATTACAATAATATCCAAGACAAAACTTCTCATACCCTCTACTTCTATTTATACTAAATATGTCTATCCAAAAAAACAATCTAGAGGAAGATCCTTCTAGAAGAAGAAGCTTCTATTAGGTCTTCTTACATTTGACTTATTCCTCCTTATTGCCAGGTCTTATTAATATTGACCTTTATTACATGGAAAATTATTATTCTACCTACATGAGGGGTTAGGTCCCTAACAATAGCCCACACTAGGTTAACTACGTATATCTGTGTCTCTAATGTATTGTTTATCTTCTGTGTTTTATTTCCACATTTATTTTATTTTATTGATCCACGATCCTATTAATCTAACAATTGGTATCAGAGAGAAAGGTAACTCGCAGGAAAAGAGGGTTCTTGGTTCGAGTGGGAGAAATGGCAGAAGATGGAAAGTTTAGGGTCAAGAAATTTAACGACCAAAACTACTAGTTATGGAAGATGCAGATGGAATATTATTTATATCAGAAGGATCTATTCCTACTATTGGGTGGAATAACAAAGAAGCTGATGGTCATGAAGGACGAATAATGGGAGGCTCTTGATAGAAAGGCACTAGGAATGATACGGTTGAGCCTGCCAGCGTCGGTGGCTTTCAATATTTTGAAAGAAAAGACAACGAAGGAGATGTTGGACGCATTGGCTAAACTGTATGAAAAACCCTCGGCATCTAATACAATGTTTCTAATGAAGAGATTATTTAATATGAAGATGTCAGAAAGTGGGTTTGTTGCAGATCATTTAAATGAATTTAATACGATTACTAATCAGCTAAGTTTTGTAAAAGTGGACTTTGATGATGAGATCATGACTCTTCTAATCTTGTGCTCATTGCCAAAAAGTTGGAATGACTTGGTCATGGTTGTAAGTAACTCTATCTCTGGTTCAAACACTTTAAAATTTGATGATGTTGTTGGTGTTATCCTTAGCGAGGAAATGCGACGAAAAAGCACAGGGGAGACATCAGGTAATGCATTAAACATGGAGAACATGGGAAGACAAAATAATAGAGAAAAGGGCTCAGGGAACCGTGGGAATTCTAGGAAGGGCATATCCAAATCCAAACTCTGAAAAATAGAGTGTTGGAATTGTGGGAAGAATGGATATTTGAAGAAACACTGCAGAGCTCCAAAGAAATAAAGAGATGGATAACGGGAGAAAAATTAGGAAGCAAATGTAACAGGTGATGTGTTACAAGATGTTTTGATTCTTTCAGTAGACAATATTTTTGAGTCTTGGGTAGTAGATTCAGGGGCTTCATTTCATGCCACATCCCATAGAAAACATTTTTTAGATTATGTTCAAGGTGATTTTGGACAGATTCATTTGGGTGATGATGCACCATGCAAAATTGTTGGAACGGGAAAGATAAAAATAAATTAAAGGAATAGAAACCAGTGGTTGTTGAAAGAGGTAAGACATGTTCCAAATCTAAGGAAAAATCTAATTTCAACAGGGTAGTTGGAAAGTGAAGGTTGTATATCCATATTTACAGATAAGGTGTAGAAGGTCACCAAAGGATCATTAGTGATAGAAAAAGGAGAGAAGGTAGGTACATTGTATTTATGTATTGGTAATACTGACTCTTCTATCTCTTTAGTTTCTACAAGAGTGGATGCAACACTGTGGCATCATAGGCTTGGACACATGAGTGAGAAGAGGATGCATATACTTCACAAAATAAATTTGCTACCAGATCTTAAACAAATTGATTTGGATTTCTGTGAGCACTGTGTTTATGGAAAACAAAAGAGAGTAAGAGAGTTAGATTTCTCAGAGTTGGAAAAGAAAAGAAGAGTGAAAGGTTATAGCTTGTGCATACAAATGTATGGGGACCAACTCAGGTATCATCTCTTGGTGGCTCTTGTTATTATGTTACTTTTATTGAAGATGCAACTAGAAAAACTTGGGTTTATTGCATTTGACAAAAATATGATGTTTTTGATAGTTTTAAGAAATGGAAAGCTTTGGTTGAGAATGAGATAGGAAAAATGTTGAAGTGTCTCATATCAGACAATGGAGGTGAATATTGCAATAAGGATTTTGACGATTACTGTTCATACCATGGGATTCGTAGAGAGAAGACAGTTCCAGGAACACCACAAGAAAATGGTGTGTAAGAAAGGATGAACAAGACAATCATGGAGCGTGCAAGGAGTATGAGATTGCATGATGGTTTTCCCTTACAGTTCTGGGAAGATGTTGTAGATATTGTTGTTTACTTAATAAACAAAGGACCTTCAAGCTCTTTGGATGGTGGAATTTCATAGGAGGCATGGACATGTAAAAAGGTAAAGTATTATTTTTTGAATACTTTCAGTTGTGAAGCATTTGTCCATATTGATAAAGAAGATAGAACAAAGATTGAGGCAAAATCCAAGAAGTGTACCTTTATTGGATACAGTGTTAATGATTTTGGTTATCACTTATTGGATGATGAAAATCACAAAATCATTAGGAGTAGAGATGTCATATTCAATGAGAAGGTCATGTACAAAGATTAGTTGCAGGGAAAGAAATAGGAAAAAGAAAAATCAGAATACACAGTGCTTGATGAGATCACTGAAAAATAAATTCCAAAGGTACCAAAAAATAAAAATGTACAACATCAGGAGCAACAAGTACCTCAAACTCCTGCAATTGTTGTTAGAAGATCTACCGGGTTAAGTAGACCCCCTGAACGATACTCTCCTTCATTTTATTATTTATTGTTGACTGATTCTGGTGAACAAGAATGTTATGAAGAGGCAATGTAGGTAGACACTAAAAAGAAGTGGGAGAAAGGCATGAAAGAGGAAATGGATTCCCTGGTAAATAACTAGACTTGGGACTTGGTTCAGTTGCCTGCAGGAAAAAAATCTTTGCGGAATAAATGGTTTTACAAGTTGAAGGAAGAAGATGGAGGCAAAACGTGATACAAGGCTAGACTTGTTGTAAAGGGGTTTGCATAAAAGAAAGGTATAGATTTTGATGAAATATTTTCTCATGTTGTTAAAATGAATTCAATTAGGACTATTTTAAGTCTTGTGGCAATAGAAGATTTACATATTGAATAGTTAGATGTAAAAACAATGTTTCTCCATGGGGATTTGGAAGAAGAGATTTATATGCACTAGCCACAGGGGTACGAGGTCAAAGGAGAGGAAAATTTGGTATGCAAGTTGAAGAAGAGCTTGTATGGTCTAAAGCAAGATCCAAGGCAGTGGTATTTGAAGTTTGACAGGTTAATGACAGAACGAGGTTATAGTAGATGTCATTCTGATCATTGTGTTTATTTTAAAAGGCTAGAAAATGAAAGCTATATTATCTTGAAATTGTATGTAGATGACATGCTTGTTGCAGGTTCTAATATGCAAGATACAAATGTTCTCAAGAAGAAATTAGTTAATTCATTTGTGATGAAGGATTTGGGTGTTGCAAAGAAAATCCTTGGTATGAGAATAACAAGAGACATGAAAAATCACAAATTGACATTATCTCAGGGTGAGTACATAGAGAAGGTGTTGGAGAGGTTTAGAATGCCGAATACAAAACCAGTTAGTATACCTTTGGCTAGCCATTTCAAATTAACCAAGGAAATGTGTCTCGAGACACAGGAGGAGATATAATACATGTGCAGGGTCCCTTATTCATCAACAGTTGGCAGCTTGATGTCTGCGATGGTTTGCACAAGACCGGATATTGCACATGTAGTGGGAGTTGTGAGAAGGTATATGAACAATCCAAGTAAAGAACATTGAGAGGTAGTGAAGTGGATTCTCAGGTATTTGAGAGGTAGTGAAGTGGATTCTCAGGTATTTGAGAGGTACTGCTACTCATGCATTGTGTTTTAAAGGTCTAGACACTGTTCGACAAGGACATGTTGATTCAGATATGGCAGGTGATAAAGATAGCAGGAGGAGCACCACAATGTATGTTTTTACTGTAGGTGGAATAAGAATAAGTTGGATTTCAAAACTACAAAAGGTTGTTTCACTTTCAAAAACAGAAGCAAAGTATGTAGCTGCTACAGAGGCTAGTAAAGAAATGATTTGGTTACAGAGGTTTATGGAGGAATTGGGAAAGAAGCAGGAGAATAACATGTTGTACTGTGACATTGAGAGTGCCATTCATATTGCAAAGTAATAAACCTTCCATTCAAAGACTAAGCATATAAAATTTAGGTACCATTTCATATGATCCATCTTGGAAGATTGACATTTGAAGTTGGAAAAGATACATACTAGCCAGAATCTCGCAGACATGTTAACAAAGGGAGTAACAAGGGATAAACTGAGTTCCTGCTTAGTTTCAGTTGGTCTTCAAGCATGACGGTGAAGATGAGAAATTTTCTAGGTCCAAGAAGGGTCATAGTCTAGAAGATACAACAATAGTGGAGTTGTTGTGATCAATCTCCAAGTGGGAGATTGTTGGTTGTGGAGCCTGATTATTTTCCTGATTCACAGGTCTTTGTTTTCATCCATGTTTATACCCCATGAAGACTGTACACACCTCAACGCGGGGGGTTTGTAGGGGGGTCTTGTCCCCCCCTGTGGGGTTTGGGGGGATGATCCCCCTGGCTAGGGGGTCCGGGGGCAAGCCGACCCTCGGTAGGGGTTAAGGGGCAAAGCTCCCGAAGGAAAAATTGCCTTGTAAATGTATATTGTAATTTCATAGTAAATTTGGATCGCTCATTATGAGGTTGCAGATCTAACGATATAAGTTATGTTAGGGTTTTTTCCCTATAAGACAAACCTCTTTTATGAGGGAATTGTATTGTGGCTATGTATAATTGTGAATATTGTATTTTGAGAGAGGAGACTCTGAGAGAAAGAAGAGGAAGTTACAACAGGTGTGTTGTAGGTTGTATCCCTTCATTTGCTGGATAATAAAAAGGAAAAACCTGACAATTTCTCTGGTGGACGTAGCCCACACTGGGTGAACCACGTATATCTGTGTCTCTATTGCATTGTGTATCTTTTGTTTTTTTATTTCCGCATTTGTTTTATTTTATTGCTCCTCGATCTTGTTAATCAAACAAAAACTCTATTTTTTCCTTTTTTTTTTTTTCTCTAGCCCGCTTCTCCCCATTCTAATTTCCCATGAATTCATGAGAGAAAGAGAATTTCAATTCAACTTCTTTATTAATTCCAAAAATTTAGGGGATGCAAGTTGCTAGTTTTTAGGGAATGATGGATTAGATCGACGAATTTGTTTCCTCCACTCCTCTTAACCTCTTTTAACTTTGCAACTCAGATTTTGAAATGGGCGAAGGTTCAAGGTAACGTAAGGTAGAATTTTTTAAGCATAAACCCCCTCATATTTCCCCTCTTGTGGTATTATAGCCCCTTTAGGTGCTCTTTCTCTATGAACCTTAGTCGTTTTTTATTAACTACAAAAATAAAATACTTACAATATTCAAGAGGGTCAAACTGGGATATTAGATCCCCTCCCCTTTGGAATAACACCGTCCTCGGTGTTCTATTTGCATTAATGTTTATATCTTCATTCTTCAACTATACTTGCAATGTCATTATTTTCATTGTCTTGGTACATCTCCAATATTTTAGCATTTCAACATAACCCTACAACAATCATGAAAGTAAACATACATATCATGGCCATTTCTATGCATTAAATATTTCATTGATATGAATACAATCTATGAATTTCAATTCACAATTGAAATGTGCATAACTCAAGATAAAGTAAGAAATCAAGTACAATACCTAACTGTATGAACATATGTTTGCTCCATATGGCTGCCATGGATATAACACAACTCATTGGTTTTTCATATGCACTAAATGCACTCATGATCCCAACTAGCATGTAACATGAATCTCCCACAACATATTCATTCAAGTCTCCTTTTCCTTGCAGTCACTCACCCTCCAGGCTCATGCATCCCCTTCTCTGCTACACAGTCCCTTGGGTGATCCATCATTTGTCAAACTTGCTCACATAGGAAGGGTATAAAGACTTATAGAGACTTAAAGCTAAGCCACCCTTTGTCTTTCTCCAACATAGCATAGAACATCTCAACTGTAATCAGGCATATCACGGGGTTCTAGTGTCACTACAATGGAATTGTCTCAGTTCTTTTCAACTTTAGTAGCCATCATCTGTCCTTCCTGGACGGATCCATCATCTCACCTATATCATATACATACAGTTACCATGAGATATCATCATAATAATTTCAATAAATTTTTTTTTGTTTCAAACCTATTTCTATAGAAATAAGATTTCACAAGTATGATATTCTTCTCATAATGTTTGGTTCTTGCATGTGGTAGCTGTTACACATCAAAATTACTCACTTCAATAGTGTCTCAAGTGTCGTCATTACAAGTGTCGTAAGTGTCGCATCTTGACCACAAGTGTCGCACGTGTCACAAACATCATACTGCCATCTTGCCTATGTCATGTCTCTAATGACATCACATGGACACTTAAGACACCCTCAAGGACTGGTTTTAGGAAGAGAAATCATCTGATGAAGAGTACAAAGCATTTGCCATGAAGAAAACCACTCAAAAGTCAATTTTGGAGGCCAGTGCTCCCCTACCCACTATCAGGGAGTGCCAACGCTCCCTAGCCTTCTTTGGGGGAGCGTTCCAGCACTATGTGCACCCTTTTGGGGGAGCGTTGGGATTTTTTAGGGAAAATTTGGGCAGTGCTCCCCTAACCACTATCAGGGAGTGCCAACGCTCCCTAGCCTTCTTTGGGGGAGCGTTGCAACACTCTGTGTACCCTTTTGAGGGAGCGCTGGGCTATTTCAGGAGATCTTTGACATTTGAGAAAAATCAGGGAAAACTCCCCCTCATCTCCGGAGTTTGTTGGATTCGAATCTGAGGTCAAGGCTTGATCTTAGGGAGGATCCACAACTGAAGGAGAAATATCCTCAACCTATCCCAAGAATCTCTAAGGTGGTTGGGTCTCTCCAAGCCTATATAAGGAGGCCTCCTCATGGTGAAAAGCATATGGAGAAATAGAGATACCAAACTTATGATCTCATGAGTGGTATATATGGAGACATTGTGAAGCATCAAACTTATGATCTCATAAGGGAGATATCATTGAAGCATCAACATTTTGTGTGGATTATTTGAGCAAGGGTCTGGACAAAGAGATCTTGGTGAAGTTGTTGCACCTACATCCATGGCTGTAAGCATCTCACTTTGTTTTCATTAATATAAATCTATGTTTGGCCTATTTCCTTTAAAGTTTGTGTACGTTCCATGAACTTGTTTCTTTCATAGATCCATTATGAAGGTAATTATGGTAGAGTAGGAAGTATGTCTCGTTGTTGTTGCTCATTTTATCGCAGGACCTTCTGAAGAACTTGGAGATCAAGATCAACCTGGATTGAGCAAGGACAAACGTCGGTAAAAAGGTATTTACTCTTATTCCTTATTATTCTTTGGATAGTTTAGCTTCATGAAAAGGAAAGTCAGTGTCCACAATAGCACTTTTCTATCTTGGTCATATGGGTTTAGTATCCAAGAGAGAATCCACTTGTCCTCAGGGGGATTTCTCTGTAACAGAAATTGGTGACTCCACTGGGGAGGAACTTTGATTTTTGATTCCTTTCCTAGGTCTTGTTTTGGCATTTTCTCATTATTTGACCTTCTCCATACCGTGTCTCTAATCCTTAGATGTGTTGTTGGCTCTTGGATTCATCTTACAAACTGAATTTTTGCATTTTTCTTGATTTTTTATTTTTATTTTTATTTTTTTATTTATGGGCAAAAATTTGAGTTCTGAGAGGCCAACGCTCCCCTACCTTTACCACCAGGGCATTGGCACTCCCTTGCAGGCTCCCACAGAGTGTTGCAATGCTTTGTTACCCTTGACACCAGAGCGTTGCCCCTTTTTCTACAAAACTATTTTTGGGAGTAGTTTTTCTCAGTCTTCTTTTTGCTTATTCATCTGCTCAGGGTTTATGCTATCTTAGTATGTCCTTGTTTAGCCTCCAATTATTTGATTTCTACAGATTAATGATGTTTTGTTTGGATTTTTGACATCTATTTTCCTTTCTTTGAGTCACTCTTCTTCCCTGAGATTTGGAGTCGATCTACTGCTTTCTCACTTATCTGATTGATTGAAAGCTGTTGTAAGGAAATTCAAATTTCTTTTCACTATTTCATTTTGATCTTTTAGGTCTTTTCTCCAAGCATTTCCTCCTATCTGGATTTGGTTTTCTTTTTTCTTGTTTGATCACAACAAGGGTGTGTTTTTGTTTATGTGAAGTTTGCTTCCAGGTTGCTTCAATCTCACCGATCTTGAAGTTTGATTAACATAGGAAGCTTTACATCAAATTGATTATCAGTCACATATAAACATTTTAGCATTGTATCAGATTTTTGATTGAGGACTATTGCATGAGGTCATTGCATCTTAGTGTTTGAAAGTGAAAGGAAAATCATTCTCCTTCCCTTAAATAAACATTCATTGAAAGAAAAGATTGGTTATCATTTCTTATGTAGGAATTGAGTCACGATATCATCAATTTTCACTCTCATACACCTCTGAGTAAACAACAGCCTTAAAATCAAGCGCTTAACCAAAATTCATCATACATTTTTACATTTTCGGTTAGCAAACCTACATTAGCTTAAGGTGTAGGGCTTTGGAATAAGTTGAAAGGATAACTTTCCAAAGCAATCAAACAAACATTAGCATCTTGCGATAGGGAGAGCAAATCCAATTGTCGTATAGGCTTTCTAGAATCCCCCTCTCACATAGTAGTCAGATTGTATATTGGGGGTTCTTCTTGAGGTTCAATTGTCTTCATTTGGTTTCGGTGCTTCGTGAATTCCGAATCCATTCGGGTTCCTCTAGAGTTCTATCGGTCCATTTGTCCTCAGTTCTCTCGAAGGATTTCAGACTTGTTATCTTGCCCATACATTCGGATTGGACTGTCGACTATACCTGCCCAGGGGATGACTGCGAGTTGGTGACCTTAGTAGCCATAATCTTCAGAGTCTTACATGAGGTGACGGTGAAGGGAAGTCTCACTGTACCTGGAACAAACGTTGGTCAAACTCACTCGGGCTCCTTGGAGGGTAAATCAACATTTACTGCGTGGAAGCTTGCACCAAGGCGTAAGTCCGTTATGCAGGTCACCAATGTAACAGATCCACTCGCTCTATCCCCGCCCCTTCCTATATTGATCTCGTGATGTTGGATTTCATCACCAACTAGTGGTTTCATTGTGGGAAGTTTTGTTTGATTGTTTTCTTTTAGATTCATAGCGTGTGTTGTTTGTTTTTCTTAGTGGACCTTAGGTTGAGTCAGTGTTAATGGCATCAAATCTTGGGAGTACCAATGGAGGAACCCCTTGTATTGGGGAACCTTTCACCTTTCCTTATTTTGGAAAATTTGGTCCTTCGTACATTTCCACACTGAGTCTTTCGGGACTCACCATCGGATTACCTGTTTGGTTATTCCCCACTCCAGTGATCTCGAATCCTCCCAGTGCTTCAGTTGCACCTAATGCTTTAGATGTCAGTACACTGCCCACACATCAACCTCATGTCGAATTTTCGCCTTCTTCACCCATTAAGTCTCCTTCCTTTTCTCCTTCTTTGCCTAGTGAAATCTCTAAAGCAAGTAGCCAGGCTGATAAGAAGAAGAAGAAACAGAAAGAGAAGAAGAAGAAGAACCCGAAAAGGACCAAGCCTCCAACTACATCAGATGTTGGATCTAAGAAACCAACTACTGTTAATAGTACTAGGAGTGTTGATGAGGTCAACAAGATTAAAATGAAGAGTCTAAAACCCAAATTCCCTTGCAGTCTTTGTAAGGGTGACCACTTTCTGAGGGATTTCCCCGGTCTTCCCAAGGTCTTATAAATGTGGTCCTCTATTTCATCGGCCTCTGCTAGACATGCTGGTGATGCCCTGTCAACTAGTGACGTTAAGGTTGGTAGAAAGAAGACAACTGTCAAATTTCCTTGCATGTTATGCAAAGGTGATCATTATTCTCACCTTTCTCCTCGTATGGACAAGGCTTCTTCTCTTTTGGAAAAGCTTCAACTTCCAACTAGTTATCATAAGATTTCCCCCAACCCATTGTTAGTTGATGGAATGGTCAATCCGGTTCCATCCTTGGTCAGTCCAGTTGATCAGGTGGTCAATCTATTTTCATCCTCGGTTGAGCCACTAACCAAAGTAGCTGATCCAATTCTGTCATCAATCAACCCCACTTTTCATCTGAAAAGTGAAACCCAAATGACTGATCCAGTCCCTTCCTCGGTCAGTCCCACCCTTCATCCAAAGAGTGCCAAATTGGTTTCTCCAGTTACATCATCGGTCAATCCCACTCTTCCTCCTAAGAGTGCCAAAGTGGTTTTTCCGGTTACATCATCGATCAACCCCACTCCTCCTCTGAAGAGTTCTGAAGCGGTCGATCCATTTCCACATTCCGACCCCATTCTCCCCTTGGAGAATGAAACTCAAGTGGTTGATTTGATTTCTTTATCAATCAATCCTACTCTCCCTCTAGAGAGTAAACCAGATACTACCCATGTTTTTATCGTTGGTACAAAATCTACTGTGCCGGGGGGGATTCCCCCTTCTCCCACAAAAACCCCTCCAAGTAATGAGGCCATCCTTTTTGATTGGGGTGTGCTAACTGAACCTCGTCTTCCCTCTCACATACCTTTCAAGATTACAGTACAGGTTTGTGGTCGGGTTGTTCCTCAGACACTGATAGATGAAGGTTTTTCCATTAGTATTTTGTCCTCTATTGCTTGGCAAGCTTTGGGTTATCCTCAGCTTATGCCGATTACCCATACTCTGTTTGCTTTTAACAGAAGAACTAGTCACCCTTTAGGGATCCTTACTCAGTTTCCTGTAATTTTGGGAGGAAAAAATGTCTTTATTGATGTTATGGTAGTCCAAGACCCCTTGGATTTTGATTTACTCCTTGGGAAAGATTATGTCTATGCCATAAAAGTTATTGTGTCCACTCTTTTTCGTGTGGTATCTTTCCCGCATGATGGAAGAATGGTGTCTATTGATCAACTTTCATTTGTTGGCCCTGACTTGACGATCAACCCAATGACCTCCCTAAATGGGTCTTATATGCAGTCAGTATCACCCCTGCCACAAGTCTCCCATGACTTCAACTGCCGATGACTTAGATCTAGTAGTTGACATGGTGATCTCTTCGGTAGGGATTTTGGAGCCTGATTGTTGGCATAGGAGTAGACCCGGGGTTCAATGCTCAAGAGCGCACCAACAAAACCCTAACTACCGGCCCTTTCGGCAAAACCTGCGAAGCAGATGAAGTCTCACCCGAGGTAGAGGCAGGGGTGGTTTCAAGACTCAAGTGTCTGAAACCTTAGATGGGACACCGATCTGTGATTATATCTATTACAAGGTACTTAGCATAGATCATTCATCTATATTTAACCCTTATGGTACTTCGTAGATGGCACATAACATCGCAGTGAATACTTGGACTAAAGATGATTCAGTACTTAGCCACACACATAGATTAGATTCAACAGATCAAGCACTAAACATATTATATATCAGATCTAAAATTCATTCTTTTATCATAAGCACATAGCATAACTAGATCTACTTGATCACAACAAGCACTTAGCCAAAAGGAAACAACACTTAGGTCAAAGCACAAAGCACATTACATAGAGTTACCGTGGTTCACCCCCACCCCGGGGCTACGTCCACAAAGTCTTCTTCTTTATATTATCTCGGTGAAGCAGTTATAGCATGAAGCTTCAATGACCCTTACTTCGCACAGGACAGAAGATCTGCGTAGCTCACTAGATCCTTCTTCCTTGCACTAAGCACAAAACCACAACAACTTGCACTTAGCATTATGATCTCCTTACAATAATGCACATAGCACTTGCGATACACATCCGACCACACAGGTCCAACTACTAGCACTAAGCCTTTAGCTATACATATTCACTAAGCTATCCCCCCTACTTACATTGCCTAAGTATCTATTTATAGATTACAAAATGGGCCTAAACGTGGGTAAACCCACATGCCGACATCCCTTTCCCTTTACATCAACCCAAAAATAGGTCTTTCTTGCTTCGCGTTGTGCTCCGTCTTTGGCAAGATGTCGTAGTCCCAAAATGGTCAAATATGACCAAGTATCCTTCAAAACTTGGTCAAGGGCCAATAGGCCCCCAACACTCACCTGTGACTCATCCCGAGTCACTCAGGTCTATTCAATTCTGCCTCGAATGCCTCGAGCTGCTTCGACCTGCTGTAGTGCGACAACCTATTGCTCAGTAAGTTCCTGGATCACTGTGTCATTGAGCGGTCCTTCTAGGCGTTGTTCTGCAATGATGACAACCTATTTGAGTTCAGATTCCTAGTTTTCAAGTTCAAGGAATAGTTGGCATGCCTTTTCTTGGATCGACTGAAGCCGTTGGGAGACTTCCATCACTTTACTTTGCAGCACATGTGCCTGTTGCTGGGCTGTGCATTGTTCTGTGAACCTCTTCATTCTTTCGACCGGGGTCAAAGTATTTATCTGCGCCTGTAGCATGTCTGCATGATGCTTGGCTTCTTGAAGTTGTGCCTCCAATGTCTACAATTCTGGAGTCTCTGCGAGGGCTTCATAAGTCTGGGCACTTCTAGCGCTCAGTTTCTTGCATTCCAAGGCAAAGGTTTTTAACCGACTGACTGTGCTTCGAGCAGTGGCCTCTCTTAGATGTCTAATTTTCTGAGGAGTCTCGGGCACGATGCGGAGCTCCAGATCCGTGATGCGTTGTTGGAGTTGTTGGATTACTTCTTCCAATTGGGTCACCTGCTGTGGAAGACGGTCTTCCATATTCACCTCTATGACTGTCACAGAGTGCAGTGCTTTATGAATCCTTTCGTGGACTTCAAGTTGCTCTGCTAGCAATTGTGCCTTTTCCTCATCCCACTTCGCTTTCAGGGAAAGATTTTCCCGTTCTACCTCCTTCTGTTGTTCTAGAAGTGTTGTCTGTGCTTGCATCAAAGCCTGGGTGGCTTGTGCTGTGTCTTCTTGAGCTCGTCGAAGACGAGCTTCGACTTGATCAACGATCTGGTGTAACTGTGTGGGCTCATCACATGTTCCTGATGTTTCTCTTATCATGGGTGCTGTGGACACTGCTTGGCTGGAATGGAGTGCCTGCTGCACTTCTTTGAGTTCACCTTTGATTCGGTTGAAGAGCTCCTCCTGATTTGCTTCTTGCTTTTCTGCGAGCTCGAGTGAAACGTCGTTCAGCATGACAATTAAGAAGTCAAAGTCATCTGGGGTAAGGGTAGTTTTAAGCGTGGTCCGGGTAGCCTTAGATTTCTTTCGGGAGGAGGGTTTTGGTGGTGTCATATTTCTTTTCATGGAGGGCTCCTCCTCCTCTCTTGGTGGAGTCACTTCACCTCTGTTTTTCTCCACTTATGTACTGCCTAGCTTGTCACCATCACCTCCCTGCGCAGGTGAGATCGAAGCAGTCTTCACGGATGTGCTAGGGATATCTTCAACTTCGTCATCCTTCTTAGTCCTACTTGGCCCAGGTGTATTCAGCATAGCTTCAAGGCTTTCCTCGTCGGACATATCTGCGGGGTCTGTTGCAACAAGTAGGTATGCTGACCATTCCTTGGCGATCTCCTCCAAGTCGTCCTCTGTTAGCTTGTAGTAGGATTGGAGCTGTTGTTTATGTTCATCACCACGCGCTGTAATGTAGATGAAGTGGCGATCCATGCTAAACTTCATCAAAGGTCTAAACCTATGGAGTGCGTTCAGGGTGATTCGCGGTGTAGACTGAATTGCAGTCTTCAGTTGGTTGAAGTAGGTGTGGAAGACAACGTTAGACTGCCACTGCTTGTTCATGTCGTTGGAGTACCACATCGTACAAAACTTCGCGGCTAGTGGTTTGAAAGGTTCAATCTCCGGGAAAGTGGCTCCCTCTAGCAGCTCCCAAGCAATGAAAGCTATGAGTATGAGTAGCCAACTAAAGTGGAACTCATACCCTTGGTCTTGTGCTCCTTTGCAATCCAACTCTAATTGGTTGACGAGATACTGCACCCAATTCATCTGTAGTCCCTCGGCACACTTCCCTACGAGGTCAACTACGAAGCCAATCACCTGTGTTGGTCTGTTCTTATGAACTAATTTGCCAGCGATCAACTGACACGCAAGGCGCACTGCGCTGCTCTGGATGGAGGCTACCTTGTAGCCTCGCGTGCTCTTCTCTACATCGCCATAAGTTTCCTTTATCCACTGTGCTAGTGCTCGGTCGGAGGTCTTGCTTGGGTAAAAGTCCTGTGGGTCAGGGCCTTGCATGATGAGTCATGTGATCTGATTGATCAGAGTTGGATCCACAGTAATGCGGTGGTCCAACCATAAATATCCGCCGTGATAGCAAGAAAACAACAACCTGACGCATGCGTTGACTTCCTGGTGTCTGTCGAAGTGAGGGATCTTCATTACATTGAGTAGTGTGGATTGTGTGAGGTTCTGGGTCCAGGACTACGGGACAATCTTAGGATAACGGCCTTTGGTCTTAGTTAAGTATTTATGCGGAACCAACATGCTGTAGGTTTTGCGATCTCCAAGGTTAAAATCACTGAATTTTAGTGCTGCAAGCTTATCCTGGTCAACACGTACTGCGTGCACTCCTTTCGGAAGATACACGGTGATCAAGTTGTACTCAAAGTCTCTGGGTACACCGTCGCGATTAATCTTGTCGCTAAAAGGTGGGATGTAAACCGACAAAATGCGCGGGATCAACTTGGCGTTTGCAATATCATCTCTATGCTTTGTTCTTGTCTCGGTCGTGGTTCTGGAAGGTTCTGCGCCGTGAGAAATGGAGGGAGAAGCTTGGACTCCTCCTGACGACGATTCTTGCACACCTGCAAACATCCTTCTCTCTGACATGACTCTCTCAGCCATTAGGTCAGTCAAAACTTCTTCAACTACTTTCTCAACAGCGCTGAGCTTGTCCGACATACAAGCTTGGGTCCACTAGCTCAGGTGTGAAAATGACGTATGAGATTACAATGAACAGTAAAGCAACAAGGCAATGATCTCAAGGTTCGAGCTCAAATTATCACTTAGAAAAAAGTATTCTAGGTGCATGGCATGACGAACTAAGTAGGGAAACTTAGCAACGGTCTGCTTCCAACAAATATGGGGACTGCATTAACTTTGTTCTATCCGTTCTGGTGCTGTTCAATGGTCTAGTGGGAAACCATAATTGCTTTTCAACCAGTTCGGGGTGGAATTCGAACGGGTATATCGGTCCAACGACTATATTACTGCGCCATGGAGAAGTGCTAGATGTCACTGTTCTGATATCTCGACGAAGCTCAATTCTTGTGATGTTTCCTTCTGCGGGGTTCCTTCTGGAGTCGTCTGTAGCTTTCTGATTTTGGCCCTCTTCTTACTTAGATTTCTAGCCTTTTTCCTAGTGATCTTAGTCTCGGTCACCCTCTTTCCATTCTGAATCTTATCTTCTCTTGACATAGTCACTTCGCGTTGCCTAGGATCTTTCCTCAGATCCAATGGTGATACTCCTTCATCATATGGGTTAGATATTTCGGTCTTATGTGGTTCCTCTAATGCTCTTATAGCTTTGACATCCAGGTTCCTAGTGTTTAACAACAGAGATATGTTCTCTTGTTCCTCCATCAAGTAGGCAATCCTTCTAGTCATAAATTCCATGAGTTCTTGCTTCTTCTGTTCTAGGGCTTCCTTTTCTTCTTTCCTCCGGATCTGGTCTTTTTCAATCTAGATCTTTCCTAGCAAAGCTGGAAATGGGGAACAGTCCTCAATAAATCTAATGACTTTGAACTCTTCCTCTGTTGAAGTTCCATGGGTATTCATAACTATCTGGGTAATTCTGCCACATAGGGTTACCATTTTGCCTTTAAATAATCTGATAGTTCCTAGTGAAGGAACCAGAGTAGGCCTTCCTAGGGTTTCCCAAGTTCTTTCTGTCATAATATTCATTAGTGTTCTCTCATCCAAGGCATAGTCAATGTCGAAGTCTCCTATTCTTACTTCGATTTTCTCCTATTCTTCGAAGATTTCTGACAAACTGACATCCTTATGATCATCTAGGGTTTCTTTTATTTTCAGTAACATGATCTCTGATTCTTTCTGGGGTTCTTCCATAATTTTAGTCTCTTGATCTCCTTCAGAGTTTGCTTGTTCCATATTCAGTCTTTCAAGTCTAGCAATCATTCTAGGGAAATCCAATACTTCATGGTCCATAGATTTACAACAGAGGCAACTAGGGTTTCTCCCAGGGAATTCCTTAGCAAGATGGCCTGGTCTTTTGCAACTGTAACAAAGAGTTAATCCTCTCTTTCTCTTCAATGATCCCCAACTCTTCTTGTACTGCGCGCTAGGATCATAATGGTTGGCCTGCAAAAATTTCTTTCTGGGATCCTGCATCCACTTGTTAGTCCAGACATTCTTTCTATGCATAGGTATAACATATCTATCGTTATAATTATCATATCTATTCATATCAAACTTTCTTTCATCTATTAATGCCCTAGTTTTTAAGCTAGGACAAAATCTATCAAACATACCTAGATCCATATTCTAGAAACCAAAAATAAAAAATAAAAAAAATTCACTTATCTACAGAGCACAAAGCTTCCAGATATAAGAAATTTTGACTATTCTTACCTTTATTAGAGCACAAAGCTTATATATCTTACCTCTTTTCTGCAGATCCAACTTCTTTCTTTCAGAAATTTCCAGTTTTACTTTTCTTAGAGCACAAAGCGTTCAGATCTCGCTTCTTTTCTTCGAATCTGATCTTCCTTTCTTCATATCTGACCTTATTCCTGGTATAAAGCTGCACGGGTTGAGTAAAAAGATGCGCACTAGGGAAATAGATCTATGCACAAAGATTTCTTTTGCACAACGTTTCTTTTTCCTCAGTTCCCAGCAATCATAGTTTCAGGTCCCGGCAACGGAACCATTTGTTGGCATAGGGGCAGACCCGGGGTTCAACGCTCAAGAGCACACCAACAAAACCATAACTACCGACCCTTTCGAAAACACCTGCGAAGCAGATGAAGTCTCACCCGAGGTAGAGGCAGGGGTGGTTTCAGGACTCAAGTGTCTGAAACCTTAGCTAGGACATCGATCTCTGATTATATCTATTACAAGGCACTTAACATAGATCATTCATCTATATTTAACCCTTATGGTACTTCGCAGATGGCACAGAACATCGCAGTGAATACTTGGACTAAATATGATTCATTACTTAGCTACAAACATAGATTAGATTCAACAGATCAAGCACTAAACATCTTATATATTAGATCTAACATTCATTCTTTTATCATAAGCACATATCATAACTAGATCTACTTAATCACAACAAGCACTTAGCCAAAATGAAACAACACTTAGGTCAAAGCACATAGCACATTACACAGAGTTACCGTGGTTCACCCCCACCTTGGGGCTACATCCACAAAGTCTTCTTCTTTATATTATCTTGGTCAAGTAGTTACAACACGAAGCTTCAATGACGCTTACTTCGCATAGGACAAAAGATCTGCACAACTCGCTAGATCCTTCTTCCTTGCGCTCAACACAAAACCACAACAACTTGCACTTAGCATTCCGATCTCCTTACAATCATGCACATAGCACTTGTGATACACATCCTACCACACAGGTCCAACTATTAGCACTAAGCCTTTAGCTATACATTTTCACTAAGCTGTCCCCCCTACTTACATTGCCTAAGTATCTATTTATAGATTACAAAATGGGCCTAAACGTGGGTAAACCCACGGGCCGACATCCCTTTCCCTTTACATCAACCCAAAAACCCTAAAAGGTACCCAAAAATAGGTCTTTCTTGCTTTGCGTTGCGCTCCGTCTTTGGCAAGTTGTCGCAGTCCCAAAATGGTCAAATATGACCAAGTATCCTTCAAAACTTGGTCAAGGGCCAACACTGATCTCCTTACCCCTGTTGAGACCCTCGACATGTGTTCCTTCCAGAGTGATTTTCTTCCATCCAATAAAGATATCTTGGAAGCCATGACCGAGTTTTGTCCCTTGACATGGTGTCCTTCCAGGGCATTATCCTCTTGGAAGCCATGATCAAGAAAATGTCATGAGCATAGTTTCCCTCTATGTGGCAAGATATTTAAAAAATGAAACATAGGCTACAAGCATAGTTTCCCTCTCTATGGCTAGCTCTTTAAAAAATGAAACAGAGGCTATGAGCATAGTTTTTCCTCTCTCTAACAAGATCATTAAAAAATGAAACAAAGGCCTTGAGCATAGTTTTTCTCTCTGTAGAAAGCTCGTTAAAAAATGAAACAGAGATCTGGGGATTGAACCTGGAACCTTGAGCATAATTCTTTTCCTGTGTCAAGCTCGTTAAAAAATGAAACAGTCACCTCTCCCGTCAGGTCGAGTCTTTCGCCAGATCTCGTAGATGTTGAGTCGAGTCTTTTGTTAGGTCTCATATTTGAACCTTCATTTCATCCACCCGTATCCTTTTTCTCCATCTAGTACAGAAATTAGTGACAACCTCAAAGTCGGTGAATGAATTGAAGCTTGGGGGGCATGTATGCAGCCTTTGATGATCATTATGGAGTTAAGCCACTAGCTTTCAAGCTGGGGGCAGAGTACCGAGATCAGTCTTTGTTCCTTCTCGTGCTCGTAAATACATGAGAATGTAACCGAGTAGACTTTTATCACTTTTTCAGACTCGTAAAGGTTATACGAAAAAGGAACCCCCTGGAGTCTCCTTTAAGTTCTTTTTAGACTCTCTAAACGTGAAAAGATTGTCAAGTGATCTTGCTTCCTTTCACACTCATTAAAAGGTTTGAAAGGGCGTCTTTTGAGTGGTAGTTTATCTCTTTTTTGGCCTCGCGAGACTAAAATTACGAAAAAGGACAACCTTGGAGTCATCTTTAAGTTATTTTTAGACTCTCTAAAAAACCACCGAGTTTACCTTATCTGGACCCGTTAAACAATCATACATTGAAGGACCCATACGGTACTGAACCCTTACTTCTTCCAGTTTGTTAAATAAAGGAAGAGGCACTTACTACAGGTTAGTTATATCGAGCATATGTTATCCTCCTCGAGCTCATTAAATTTAAAAAGAGGTACTCGTCTATCTGGATGGGGAAAAAAATTGAAGGAAGCAAGGCAAGCAGTTTTTGAGAACATTACCAGTAACTCTTACGGTCTCCCTTGAACATGACACTTTTTCTTTGCATACATTTTAATCCATTGAACCTTTGCACTGAACCAATTCTCTAAGTTTTTTACTCCTTTGGGTCACCTGACGAAAGTCACAGTATCCACTGCATCATCATGTTTTGGTCCATGTCATGTTTCTGCTGTTGTGCCTCAATGTTCAAGGGAAGTATTTGCCTCAAGAGTCAACCATAAAAAATATCTTGTTTCAATACCCGTGTTAGTCCATGTTCATTTGATCTACCAATTTACATCTCTATGTCAGTTTCATTTCATTGATGGGGGATACATCAAGACCCTGCTGCAACGAGTCTATTACTGTCGACCTCAACACATTATCCAGGAACTAGACTTAGAAACCAGTTAGTACCTTGGGACCTGCATGCCTCAATGGCAGGCCTCCTCGCTTTCGACAGTGGGTTTACATCATTAAACTCTGATCGGATGATTCCACGGATTTTTGACTTCAACTCATCCATTCACATTCGTTGGAATGTACTAGAGTACCTTGGGAATCATTGACATCAATGGTGATTTCCCTCCCGTTTTTTCGCAGTTTACCTCATTGACCGGTAATCAAGTGGTTTCTGCCATGTTCGACATCAGGACATCTATTCACATGGTTAGATTCGTACTACATCAAGATCAGTAAGAAGACCCTGGGTTGAGTCATCACTCTCATATGTACTTTGCCGAGGTTGCGACAGAGTTTCTTTTGAACATTGACACATATATTGTCACATAGATCCACTTTGTATTGGTCATGGCTATGTCTTTGAGAACATTACTAGTAACTCTTACGGTCTCCCTTGAACATGACACTTTGTCTTTGCATACATTTTAATCCACTGACCCTCTGCACTAAACCAATCCTCTGAGTTTCTTTACTCCTTTGGGTCACCCGACGAAAGTCACAGTATCCACTGCATCATCATGTTTTGTTCCATGTCATGTTTCTGTTGTTGTGCCTCAATGTTCAAGGGAAGTATCTGCCTCGAGAGTCAACCATCACAAATATCTTGTTTCAATACCCATGCCAGTCCATGTTCATTTGATCTACCAATTTACATCTCTATGTCAGTTTCGTGTCATTGATGGGGGATACATCAAGGCCCTCCTGCGACGAGTCTATTCTTGTCGACCTCAACACATTATCCAGGAACTAGACTTAGAAACCAGTTAGTACCTTGGGACCTGCATGCTTCAATGGCAGGCCTCCTCGCTTCCGAAACTGGGTTTACATCATTGACCTCTGATCGGATGATTCCACAGATGTTCGACTTCATCTCATCCATTCACATTCATTGGAATGTACTAGAGTACCTTGGGAATCATTGACATCTATGGTGATTTCCCTAGTGCTTGTTAACGGTTTACCTCATTGACCGGTAATCAAGTGGTTTCTTCCATGTTCGACATCAGGACATCTATTCACATGGTTAGATTTGTACTACATCAGGATCAGTAAGAAGACCCTGGGTTGAGTCATCACTCTTATATGTACTTTGCCTAGGTTGGGACAAAGTTTCTTTTGAACGTTGACACATATACTGTCACATAGATCCACTTTGTATTGGTCTTGGCTATGTCTTGTCGTCTCATAGATCCACTGTGTATTCTTCATGCCTATGATCAGTTCAGGTCATAAGAGTATAGATCCACATTGTATCTTCAGTGGCTATACCTTTTTGTCAATATAATTATGGATCCACAGTGTATTTTATGGCGGCCATACCTTGAAAGTCTTTATCACTCAAGCATAAGTATGCCTGCCTTGGGTTTGAAAAATGTCATAATATTTGTTTGATGGTTGTGTGTAGCTTCTACCAGGTTCTCTGAGTCCATACCCTTGCTTGAAAAAGTCTACAAAGTACTTCAGTCATCAGTTTTTGTCTTCTAACTTCGCACTTTGGGGGGCAATCTATTACACATCAAAATTACTCACTTCAATAGTGTCACAAGTTCCATCATTACAAGTGTCGTAAGTGTTGCATCTTGACCATAAGTGTCACAAGTGCCACAAACATCATACTACCATCTTGCCTATGCCGTGTCTCTAACGACATCACAGGGACACTTAAGACACCCTCAAGGACTGGTTTTAGGAAGAGAAATCATCTGATGAAGAGTACAAAGCATTTTCCATGAAGAAAACCACTCAAAAGTTAATTTTGGAGGCCATCGCTCCCCTACCCATAATCAAGGAGTGCCAACGCTCCCTAGCCTTCTTTGGGGGAGTGTTCTAGCACTATATGCACCCTTTTGGGGGAGCGCTTGGATTTTTTAGGGAAAATTTAGGCAGCGCTCCCCTAACCACTGTCAGGGAGTGCCAACGCTCCCTAGCCTTCTTTGGGGGAGTGTTGCAATGATCTGTGTACCCTTTTGAGGGAGCGCTGGGCTATTTCAAGAGATCTTTGACTGTTGAGAAAAATTAGGGAAAAATCCCCATCATCTATGGAGTTTGTTGGATTCGAATCTGAGGTCAAGGCTCGATCTTAGGGAGGATCCACAACTGAAGGATAAATATCATCAACCTATCCCAAGAATCTTTAAGGTGGTTGGGTCTCTCCAAGCCTATATAAGGAGGCCTCCTCATGGTGAAAAGCATATGGAGAAATAGAGATACCAAACTTATGATCTCATGAGTGGTGTATATGGACACATTGTGAAGCATCAAACTTGTGATCTCATAAGGGAGATATCATTGAAGCATCGGCATTATGTGTGGATTATTTGAGCAAGGGCTTGGACAAAGAGAGCTTGGTGAAGCTGCTGCACCTACATCCATGGCTATAAGCATCTCACTTTTTTTTCATTAATATAAATCTATGCTTGGTCAGTTTGCTTTAAAGTTTGTGTACGTTCCATGAACTTGTTTCTTTCATAGATCCATTATGAAGCTAATCATGGTAGAGTAGGAATTATGTCTCGTTGTTGTTTCTCATTGTATTGCAAGACCTTATGAAGAACTTGGAGATCAAGATCAACCTAGATCGAGCAAGGACAAACATCGGTAAAAAGGTATTTACTCTTCTTCATTCTTCTTCTTTCGATAGTTTAGCTTCATGAAAAGGAAAGTCAGTGTCCACAATAGCACTTTTCTGTCTTGGTCATAAGGGTCTAGTATCCAAGAGAGAATCCACTTGTCCCTAGGGGGATTTCTCTGTAACAATAACACCCAGTCTTCATTATGGACTTACGCTTATTTCCATATCCAAGTCAATTCTACTTGTAATATGAACTTTCAATTAACCAAACAATTGTGAGTATTCATGAATATAATCCTTTCATTTCAACATTTACAACAACCTAGGAGTCATCTCGAATATAATATACAAATTTTTTGAATGCACTGCAAAGATTCTAACCATCTTTGCATACCAGAGGTTTCTTCCTCTACCATACCTCACTAGTATCAATGATACATGTGCATTCAATCATGAATACATCATTTAAAAATATATAATATGTTTGAAGGAATCCTTACCTAATTCATTCAAATCATATGTTGTTATAAGTTTTCATACCTACGTAGTTGTCTTCATCATCTCTTGATGTTACCTGATCAGATGATGCCTTATGGATTTGTTGTAGCCTGCACAAACCCCCCCATTATGGTACGAGTTCTTCATAAAATAATGGGGACCCTTCTAAATTTTTGCTTATATTATGATTTTTTAACAATTTGTAATTAGTTAACTTTGATTTTATCACATTTGTACATAATTTAATTTGATTTGTTTTATAGTTTTTTCAC